>VWZF01001381.1:614941-665771 GCA_013396755.1 Sclerurus mexicanus
GGAATTCTTGGCTGGGAGGGTGGGGAGGGGCCGGGCTGGAATTCCCAGAGAAGCTGTGGCTGCCCCTGGATCCATCCCTGGCACTGTCCCAGGCCAGGCTGGATTCCCTTGGAGCAACCTGGGCTGGTGGGAGGTGTCCCTGCCCATGGGAAGGGGTGGAATGGGATGATCCTGAACCCAAACCATTCCAGGATTTCTGGCATGCACTGCTGCCACATTTGGTAACGTAACTGTGCTTTCCTTCATCCCCCTCGACCCAATGAGCACTTGGGGATCCCGTTTATTCTGCTGTTCCAACACTTCATCCCAATCTTCTCACCAGCCAGCTTCACTTCTTTACAACTTACTAAGTTCCATCCCAGTCACCAGCTCAGAATCTTTTTATAAACCCCTCAAAGGGCTCTTAAGAAGAAGTGAAACTTCTCTCCTGAGCAGACGGAGCGGAGAAACCGCAGTAAGAGATTTTCATCTCGGTACACGCATCAAACAGCCAGACATCTCTCCAGGGTGTAGAGGTGAACTGTCTGGGAAGAGCTCCCTTCCCAGGGAGAGAGGCAAAGCAGCATCTCTCCCTCCCTGCCAGTGCTGGGTTTTCTCTGTGCAAACCTGAACCCTCTCTCAAATGCAGCGTGTGACTTCGAGGATGCTCCGGGTGGGTTTTGGGGAGAGGAGCTGCCCAGCTGGAAGGCAGCTCTCTCTACATTCCAAATCCCTCCTGGAGAAGGCCTGCCTTCTCTTGGCACGTGCCAGGCGCTCCCCTGAAGAAAGGGAGCTGCTCTAAGAGCATCACATGCAGTTGCTGCTCCACAGGGGCGATGCTCAGGACGGTCGCTCCCAGCCTCGGGCATCTCCCAGCTCCAAGGAACTTTTTCCCGGCAAGCCTCTGCAGCAAGTAGCTCTCATCCACTGTGCTGATAAGAACAGATGTCTCACTGTATTTTTAGCCAGGCTGACCCCAGATCACACAAGAAACACCTCCCAGTCACTCCCCAGCCAGGGCAGACTTGGATCAGCAGCAGCGCAGCAAAAGGTCCCCTCCAGAGCTGCTGGCTTGGATGGAAAGGATCAGAGCAGGGCCCGTTTGCTCTGCAGCTCTGTGAAATAATCCATCACCAGCAACCCATTCCCAGTGCAAACCTCCCGGGATGGCCAGGGGAGGCTTTTCTTTCAGAGCTAAACAAGAACTGCTGGGGGAATAACACAAGAGAGGCTACGTCTCGATAGTAAGTACCTGCCTTTTCGCCTTTTGTTCAAGGAGCAGGAGCACGTGGCTCTCTCCAAGGTGACCACAGCTGCCTTCCTATTCCAGGAGGATGGCAGGAATAAATCCCCAGCCTGAAGGGGAGCAGTCTGTATCCATGTGTAACTTCAACACATCATTTCTAGGTGCCAGCTTCGCTTTGCACGGTAAGAGGCAAGACACAAGTTAAAGCTGCTCCACAACAAACTTCTCACTTTGCCCAAGACCCAGCGCCATCAAACTAATCAGGATAACAGCTACCAACCTAAAAAGAAATATTTATACATTTAAAACCCATGGGCTCTGGGGAAAAAACAGAACACTGCAGGACTCTATGCACTCACATACTGGCTTCTGAAATATATACTATTTATCTATTGCCAAAATGCTCTCAGTCCCCCACAACACACACAGGACAAGAGGGGCCTGTCTGAAAAAACCTCCATCCAAATGAAAAGCATCCCTATGAATTGGGTTGAAGCCCTTTCAAACGCTTGCACTCAGCACTGACTTCTTCCCTTCAACCAAAAAAACTGCCTGCCACCCTAACTGGTGACTCCTCCCCGAAACATTCACAACTGGAATCCTCAGCATTGCTATTAACTCCGCCATCGCTCCTACCAGGAAAATGTTGGTTAAGCAGGAGGAAAAAGAGATGTTTTTTTACCCCTGGTCCTTGAGATTTCAGTCTCCTTTGCAGCATTCTGAGCACCCACCACCAGAGACAGGAGAAACACGGAAAGAGCCCGTGCAGAGCAGCGCCCAAACCCCAGCGAGCCACAAACAGCCCATTCCAGAGCTCATTCCAGAGCTCAGAGCAGGCTGGAAAAGCACGGAAGAGCTGGAATTGCCGAGTGTCTTCCACACGGGAGCAACACGTGGACAGCAGCAATGCCCCAAAACTGCCCTACCGTGGCTGGCAGACGCAGCAGTGCTCGTGGAGGACTGAAAGCACTTGAAAAAATAAAAATCAAACCTGTTTTGATGTATTCACAAGTCATCTTTGGCTGACACGAGCACAGCAAAAGACAGGCTGGGCTGGGAGGACCTTGAGGCAAGGCAGGGATGTCACACACAGGGAATGGTGTCCCCCTTGTTGAGGGGATGGGGAAGTGGGATACAAGGTGAATTCCACAAAGGCACAGAGCCAAGGGAAGGCTGCAGGGCTGCCAAGAGATCTCCAGTCCTTTCCACACAGACAACTCTTCTTCCTTCACAGCTTATAAAATGACTTTATCTGCTGTCCTACTCCTTCAAAACCGAATTTGGAGTTAAAGTTTTCTTTCTATTGCTACACAAATTCAGTCAAAAACTGAACTTACTGTGAAGACCCAGTTTTTCAAGAGAAGGAATCAGAGAAAACTGAGGAACCTCATATTGCCCACTGGTAACTCAGATGTGCAGGTGCTTCTGCACAGACACCTATCACCCAAAGCCCTTTGTTCCCACCAGCTGGAACTGGAAAAGCTGGGATATACGGGAACAGAAAGCCAAATGCCACTTCTTAGCAAGCAAATAGAAAAAGCACAAGCCAGTCCTTTAATCTCCAGAGTTTCCTCCAAGGAGGACAATCGTTCACACTCCATGGCAGGAAGCTCCAGTGATTCCCTCATTTCCTGCCTCTAGAGGAGACAGTTTGTCTCCTAATCACAGGGCACTGGGAGTGGTATCCAAAACTTTGGCTCTAAATTGGTTTTCTAAGAGTGGTTTAAATCCAGGAGTCCTCAGAGGAGGTTGGTACCTTCCATAACATACTTGTTCACACCCACGTCAATTATCCCCTGGCTACCTGCAATTACAGCAGCTGGCAATAAGAAGTCAAAGCAGTGGATTGCCCTACAATAAATAAATAAACACGACCCCATTTTCCACCAGCAGACCTTCCCAACAGCTACAGGAAAGCTGAACGTTCCTCCCTTCACCTCAGTGGCTCAAAAGAAACCAAACGTTCTTCTGTTCTAAAAGGAATTTAAGTGCATCCAAATAATCCCTTTGCTTAGGCAGGGGGGAACAATTTGCCTTTTCCTCCTCCTGAAAATGCTGTTTAAGATCCCGTATTGGGCAAGAAGGTTACACTCAAACAGCCCCTCTTCAAGAAGGTTTTCCATGTGTGTGTAAAGAAAAGTGGAGGTTCGAGTTGCCTCGTTTCAATCTAAGCCACAACCTCCAGAGCTGAAGGTCTTCCTTCCTTAAGGCACTTCTCAAGAGCAAAAGGACAAAGGAGATGGAGCTCGTGGATGTGGGGAAGGAAAGAAGGTTCAGGAGTGAAGATTTCAGTGCTAAATTGGCAAGATTTCTCTCACCCCAGCAGAGGATGTGATTCCTTAAACAGCTTCACGGGACACCGGCACGAAAAGACGCAAAGCGACGTGAAAGATCCACACCACAGGTTCCACCCAGAGAGGACTTTTGTGTTCCAAAACCCTCTCGTTTTCTCCACCACTTTGGAGGCAACACCTCCTGGGAGTTCCTGTGGAGGGTACAACCCCAGCCTTTCCGAGCAGGCGATGGTGGGAGCCAGGAGCTTTGCTGAGCATCCCAACTCCAGGCAGAGCAAAACTCGAGGCTTTGGTGGCACTTTCATTCCTTAAAACAAATTTCTAGATGCTCAGGAGAAGAAAGAGGCCCAGCTGTGACTTTGAACCCACCCAACTTACACCTGAAGCAACCCCAGGCCAAGTGTCAGCCGGAGCCTCTTGATTTTCAGCTCACACCCAAAGCAGGAGTTTGGAGACTCTCGTTTTCATTGGAATTTTTCTTAATAGAATTCTGGCTATTGAAGCCAAGTTCACATTAGAGAGCCTGAGTTTTAAATTCCTTAAAACAATTACACAGTTAATTTAATCACGCCATTGTTTAAAGGAAATTAAATGTAAATATTTTCATCTTTACAGTGAAGCTGCTAAAGGGAAAAAAAAAAAAAGAATTGTGGTCAAACAAAATCTGTGGAGAAGAACAATGTGAGGAAATTAATTCAACTGTGATGCTGAAGATTGCTGGTTAGTTAAAGATAATGAGGAGCTTTACTTCTCTTTTTATATGCAAGATCTATTTGGAGATTTGGAGAGGCAGGTGGGACTTGAAAGACACATCTTGAGTTTATCACTGGAACTATCAGCATCCCGTCCAGGAGCTCCAGATCCAGCCCCAAACCCTCTGAAGTTCTCCCAAAGATCCTCTCTGCCAAAGTGTGAATTTTTTGCTGCAACTTTCTACTATGCAGCCGTTATTCATGTTCTCTGTTCACCCTGAAGAGCCTGGGCAGGTATTTCACTAAGGAACCGAGTGAGAGCTCTGCTGACTCCCAGACTCAGCTGGTGGTGGGAGGACAGGGCAGGTCTCCACGCCTGAGGAGCTGCACAGGCAGCTCGGGGTGGGACAGCCCTGGATGACTCAGCTCTGCATCGTTTGCTGCAAAGCAAAGTCGGGGTTTGTTCTCGCTCTCCCAAAAATTCCACTGGTGCGAGGGAGCACCTCTGGAGCAGCCCAAGGAGTGAATCACGAGTGATGTAACAGTGACAAAAGGTTTCTGTTCCACAATTGAAGAGCAGGAGATGTTGAGGCTGTGTCTGTTTACCTGGATTTGTCTTCTCAAGCTGGTACCATCTGTAAAATGCCCTCTTCTTCTGCTCGCTCAGGTCCGAGCCCTGCTGCAACAGCCAGTGGGAGATCCGGCTCTGGCTGATACCTGCACAAACACAGCAGAACACACCAAAACCACAAAGACAAAACTTGTCACTCAGAAAACATTTCAGAGCGGGTTTTACACTGACAGAAGGTGGTGTCTCACACAGCCCAGGGACTCGTGGAGCTTCAGTCCCAGGAAGGGAAGAGACGACGTCTCCATGTTCTGTCCCAAACTGCCTTAACTCCTCCCCGGGGTTTTGTCCATCCTCACTCAAGGAGCATCCTGGAATCTGCCCAACCAACCCACGGGCCAAAAGGGCACAAAGTGGGAAGCCAAATCCACCACTGACTTGGATTGCCCACAACTTCCCCTTCTGTGAAGTTGGAACAAGTCCCTTCCCCACTCTTACTCACAAATAAAGACAGTTAGGAGACAGTTACCACTCAGCAAGGGAGATAAACACAGATAAACCAGATAAACCAGCCCAGAAATGGAGCAAACCAACTGCCAGCAGCTGTAACAATGTCCAGAAAACAACCCAGAGGGGGCAGCTGACTGTCAGCAAAGCAGGAGTCAAGCTCCAGGTACCCAGGAATGATTAGGGACAAAACACTCCAGTTTTTACAGCAAGACTTCTAAAAAAAAACAGTGAAAAGGGGGGAAAATCATCCTGGAATTTAACACAGTTATTTCCAGAGCCTGACAGTGAACGAAGGATCAATGCAGAAAGGGCAAAAAGCAATTAGGAGAGGAACTAAATAAAACAAGAGGTTTAAAAGTGCACTAAGAGGTGAACTGGAGGGTCCCTTGATGTCAAAAAATGTACAGTTTGCTGAACAACTGCAGCAGCACCTCGGGCAGAACAACCCCCTGTGCTCCCACAAGGCTCTTCAGCCACCAGGAAGGGTTAAGAACATCTCAGCTCCCCTGAGACCTGAAGTTTTAGGAGGTGCTCCAAGTAACAATATACTGCCAACACCACCTGTGCCACCACCTGCTTGGTGATAACGCCCAGGCAGGGAGAGGCTGGTTTGCACACAGAAACCAAACTCCCTGTTCCCTCCTGAGATGCATCAAGGTTTTATAAGACCTCATAATCATATTGAACTCATGAAAAACAACCCCCTGTAGCTCTACCACTCCTGATCTGGGCGTTTTACTGTGCTTTCTTTGGTGCTGAACACTGAAGGTACTTAACTTCAGAAAGCCTCAACTTGACTCTCAGGTACCATATTCAGGTGGGTTTGCTCCAGCCAGATTTTTAAAATCATGGGGTTTATACTCTTAATTGTTCTTCCTCACACAGAGTTCTGGAGGCTATGAAGTTATAATTACCCTGGGGAAAAGGGATGGGTGTGTTTTGTTTCAGAAACAGACTTTTGCTGCTGCTCAACAGAGCTGTGCCCACAAAACACACCCTGATCTTCTTCAACCCCATTCCCAGGGACTTGCCTTGCCCCCAACAGGAAGGGCTCAGGAACAGCCGGGGCAGCCAAGAGTTGCCTACCCCCAGGGCCCGCACTGGCATCTAAAACTGAGTTTATATCACTTGGGAAGTGGAACTATTCAACCAAACAGAAACCTTGGATCCTGCCAAGTTTACATCAAGCAACTGTGGAAGCTCCCAAGTTAATACCAAAAGAAGTCAAGGTGAGTTGATGACATTCTCTGGCCCACACCGAGGCTTCAGTCTAGCTGACATCACGCCATCTAGACGCCTGATCACCCGTGGAAAGACCAAGGCTTGGAAATGTGCAGCTCTTGACCTCCTGTGATGATTTCTAAGAGCCGTATTTTGAACGCAGCGCTGTGGGACACGAAGGCTTGGCCGCCCAGCTCCCCATTCATCACTGGCACCAGCACCACACATTTCCTTGTTTACTACGGTCCACTTGCACTTGCTGCAGTGACTCAGTGTGTGGTGAGTGCCTGGATAATGACCCAAGACGCAGACACAGAGCACTGCTAGACGAACATTACAAACAGAGATTAAATGCCTCCAACAAGTGGAAAGCTCAAACTGTGCTCGAGAGGCTGCCCGGCAGTGTCGCAAGGTGGCACAGATGGGAGTGCTCGGGACAAGGCAAAGGGGCAGGAGACAAAAGACTCAGGCCGGGTGTTGTCATGTCCCCTTTCAGAGAATCACAGAACAGCTGGAGTTGGAAAAGACCTCTGAGGGTCATCTAGTCCAACCCCCCCTGCAACGAGCAGGGACATCTTCAACCGTGTCAGGTCGTTCAGAGCCCCGTCCAACCTGGGCTTGGGTGTTTTCAAGGACGGGGCAGCCACCAACCTTCTGGGCAGCCTGTGCCAGGGTTTGACCACTCTCATTGTAAAAGGCTTCTGTCTTCCATCTAAGCTAAATTGACCCTCCTTCAGTTTAAAAACATTACTCCCTGTCATAGCAGGCTGTGCTAAAAGGTTTGTCTCCAGCCCTCTTACAGGCTCCCTTCAAGCAATAAGGCTCTCCAGAGCCTTCCCTTCTCCAGGCTGAACGATCCCAATCCCCCCTCAGCCTGTTCTCCCAGGAGAGCTGCTCCATCCCTCCGACCACCTCCACGGCCCTTCTCTGGACTCACTCCGACAGCTCGATGCCTTTCCCTGTCTTTTCACCTGTGTCCACCTCACCACCAACCCTGCACCACCACAACGTCCCGAGCTGCCCCAAGGTCCTCCAGAACAGAGCTGTCTCTGCGCTGGGATCCTCCTGTGCCAAAACACTGGTGTCATTCACCCACGGCAGCTGCTCCTGCGACTCCCTGCGAGCGCTCACAGCTCAAAGAGCTGCTTCTGCAAAAGGCATGGGATTGACCTGCACCTCAGCTCGCTTGAGAGGCCCCAAACCTGTATCCAACAGCTTGGCTGACCCAAGGCCACGAGCAGAAGAAGTGACCCAGGATCTCCCACATCCCAGTGCAGTGTCCCAATCCAAATCCACCCTTCACCCCTTTCAATTAAAAGGACAATCCCCCCACGCCAAGTTATCACCTGAGAGTTTCTTGCAGCCCAGGTGGGTTTTACGCAGCTGGGACAGGGACAGGGGCTGCCACCAGGACCATCCCGTCCCGTTGCCTGTAAGCACTCTGCTCTAGGAAACTGCACTGGCAGGAGGAGAGAAATCCTCCTGCTGCCACAAGGAGATTAATGAAGGAAGTTCTCGGGAGCCCTGGAAATCCAGCTGTGCTGAGGACACCCACCCCCAGCCCGAGCAGGGCAGGGCGTCCTCCCGTGGGCTCAGCACCAGCAGGGCCACGAGCACAACTGGTTTTCTCACAGCAAACACTGGAGGGAAGTGGTGCTCACAAAGGACAAATGCTGGCTCCTGGTGTCCCAAGCCGCTCCTCCCCGTGGCGGGTGGCACTTCCCAGCGAGGAACATCCCGGAGGTGGCAGATGGTGCTCAGCCCTTTGGTCAGCCCCGCTGGCTCCCACACGAGTTCTTTGGGGAAAGGGTTTCCCTTTCAAACACGTAAGAGAAATGGCAAAACACCAGCGAGAGGAGGCAACTGGTACCTGCAGAACAAACCCCCTCCTAAACCCTCACCGCTGCAATTCAGCGAGTCTCTGGGAACTGCTTTTCACCTTCCCACGTTTGTTCAGCAGCTCTGCTTTGCATTTCTTTAATGTTTCTTTCAGAAGAGGTTTTTAGAAGCACCTGGAACACGTCAGAGCCGGAGAAGAAAGGAAGTGACTGTGTTTTAATTCCTCACTTTGTAAGCACAGCCCTAGATCCACAGAACAAGTGCTTGCAAAGGACACCTATCAATTTAGGAGATTAGCAAAGCTTGTTTACAGAAAGCCTGCAAAGATCGAAATCACAGGAAAACAAATCTTTCCCCTGTGTTGTCATGAGTATAAAATAAAAAAATAAAAACAAAAAACCAAAAAAAAAGGGAAGGAAAGTGGTTTTGAAACTCCAGTTTCACGCCGTGGCAGTTGATCAGCAGTTCAGTGATTCTCTGAATTCTCTTCACACAATGGAACTAGTTAAGTTCCTCTTCGTATTTGCGGGGGTTCCAAACCCCGAGGGATTTGATTTGTTCCAGCAGTGCTCCCGGGCTGCCACATCAACTGAGACACAGACAGTGGGACAGGGCAGGGCTGCAGCAGCAGGGTAACTGGGAAGGTGAGCAGAGCTTCCCCCTGCAGAACACTGTATTTAAAACCAATAAAAAAAACACCCCTGCATTTTATCGTTGGCCTTTTGGTTTGGGGTTCTTTTAAATCTGAATTCAAATTTCTGCTCTGCAGGAAAATCACTTGTGGGGTTTTTTTTTTGTTCCTTTGCTCCCTATGTGTAAAAAATGGGAAAAGGAAGTATTTCCAACCCTTGCAGAGGCATCATCCATCAAAACATTCAGGCCAGCTCAGAGGGCTCACCCCTGTCCTCCTCCCTCTCTCCTTTACTGGAGCTCCTGAAAACAATTCCCCCACCCTCCAGCTCTACTTGGGAGCTCAGGCAGCATCTCTAAGCCACTTTCCACTTATCCCTTTATCCTTTGCCTTCTGACCAGAACCTGCTTGGTGCCCAGACACAACTCTGGGGGCAATTAAGGCGAATTGCAGCACAAGGCTTCCAATTCTGGCTGGTCAAACTTTGGCCCCTCCGTGGGGTTCAAGCCCCAGCCCCGAAGAAGCTGCAGCTCCCGGGGAAAGGAGCTCCAACCCCAGGATAGGAAATTCCGCAGGAACTATTATTAGCTCCTGTTTATACTGTCATTTTTCTTATCAGTAGGAGACTATTTATACAGAGCCCAACCCAAGTGCTTCTTGTTTATCTTTTTACAGACACCATTAAAAAAAGTTTCTATAAAAAGCAGCTCCTGTTTTTAGGACCGGTACTAATAAGTGTTAAGTTTTTGCTCCTTATCAATCAGCCCTTTATTTTCAAGCCACCATTTAATGCCCTGGTACTGTTTTCCAGCCTGATTCTCCTCTCAGTACACCATGGAATGTCTCCCAGGTTTAATTTTTCCTGTCAGATTCATAATCTAAATGACTTTTAGAGTTTCTGGTAATTTTATAAAGAGTGAGAGAGCCTAAAAAATGGTTCTGCTGCAACAGCTGACTTTAACCTTCAGCTCCCCATTGCTCTGCCATGTATCCTCCCTCTCCATCACTTCCCTTGGCCTACAGCAGGAAAAACAAAAGGAAAAGCTGTTTACTGATGCAGAGCTGCTCTGTGTGGCTGGTGTAGGAATGTGGATTCTGTGAGTTGCTTTGCAACGTTAGAATTCAGATGAGAAAAAGGGGAAATACATTTCTGAGTGGAAGCGTCGCTTGAAGAATTAGCAAAATAAGGTGAAATGGAAGTTTCAAGGAGTCAGAGCTGGCAGGGCAGGTTCCTGCACCAGGGCAAGTTACAGAATGGGGATAAATAAGGTCATAAGCACTGAGGAAACATTACAATCTGCAATTTGAAGACATACAAATACACTGGTTTAGCTCAAGTTCACTTGCACGTCCAATGTGGGCAACTGAGGAAAGGCAGCCAAGTTTTAGGCTCCTAAAGGTCTGATGTCACTGCTCGGACACACTGTTAATTCCCTCCCCCTCTCTGTGCCACGATCCCCTCCCACCGCACACACACACTGAATGTTTGAGAGTAGTAAAGGAATGGGTAGAGATTGAGAGGAGAAAGTTGGCAGGAGGGGCAGCCAAGCCAAATAAATCTCCTGAGAGAGTTCAGGGCCAGCCACATGTTTCTCTTCCCTTTCTTGCCTCTTCCTGGGGCAGAAGGGCTGAAGGCTAAAAGCTCATTTTTTTTATATTTTCCTCTTGTGTAAGTAACTATTTTCTGCACACCTTTACCAGCCAGACCGAGCCTGCAAACACGGAGGTGATGCCACTTGGGATCACATATTCTGCAAAGCGTTGCCTCTGCCCACACAACCTGGTTTTCTAACAAACCAAAAGTGGTTTGCAGGCATTCTTTGGGAGGCTCTTTCATGGCCGAATGGGATGTTGGAGACATGTGAAGAACACACAAGTCAACCAGCACTCCTCAGGCCTAAAAAGCTGTGGAAATGAGAGCCCTGGGACAGGAGCTCTCTGTCCTGAGCTATTTCAGTCCCTCCTCACCACTCTGTGCTTTTGGGAGGAAGCTGATGTTTGCCCCACTCTCTAATCTGGTCAAACATCTCTGAGATTCACTAATTCCTTCGGACAAGCCCCAGCTCTGCACTTAATAATGGTATGCAAGTACTACACGTGTGCTTACACAAGGCTGGGGGCTGCATTTAAAATCAATCAGCCCCTGGAACCTTCCCACAGAGGATGGCACAGACCAGCTGCAAAGACCTACCTGGTTTCCCACTGACTTGGCTTCACAAGAAGACAGTAACACAGTGCCATTAATTCTGCCCTTCTTCTGCCCCATGGACATCTTCCAGTCCTTCTCTGATCCCTTTGGGAGCATATCCTGGATCCCCCTCGAGCTGAGTGGGGTGGGTGTGAAATGTGCCTGGAGTGGATGGAGTCATTTACTCAGAGGAGGGAACAGTGAGAGCTCCCAAAGGCTAAATGCCAACTGAAATCCAAGGGAGCAGGCTCAGGGTGGGAGGAGAAAACCCATCAGCTGTGAAGAGCCTGGTCTTGGCTCTCCTACAGCCTGACACAGGGGCATCAAAACACGCACCCACCCAGAGGATTGTAATTAGATCCAGTTCTTTCACTGATACACACCTAGTTTTGGTGTGGTGATTCTGATTCAAAGGTCCCACTGACCAAAAAAAAACCACTGGCTTCTTTTGGAAAGACTCCTTTCCTGCAATTTTCCCCTCTGTGCATCACTTCTCTTGCAGGGGAAGCCAGTCTGACTCGCTGGCAGATATGGAGGGTGCTGTGCAGGGCTTAATTCAGGGATGGGTTATTCCAGGAATATGGTCAGGCAAGGAATGCACAGAAGTAGGAGACTGGCCCACTAACTACCAAAATTCCTGAGTTCAGGTACAGTTTAAGCAGCTTACAGTTTCATTTTTGAAGCCTTAGCGTTAACATCCCTTCCCACTTGCACAACACAAATGGTTACTCTCGTGATTTTTCAGGTGAAACCGAAGCCAGGGAAGGACAAGGAATTTTGCCAAGCCCACAGAGAAGAGCTGGAGAGGTGGAAGGAACTCCAGGCTCCGTGGCCCCAGCACTTGTCTCTGCCTGCCCACCTCAGTCTGCAAACCCAGAGCTCCCAGGCAGGTGGGTCCTTAGGACATATCAAACACTCCGAATATCACAGGAGAACAACTTCCCTCCTGCTGGTTTGGCATTTCCAGTCAACAAGCAAACTTAAAAATTACCTATTTCAAGATCTTTATCCAAGCTTGGGTTAAAAAATTAATAAGTCTTATAGGTGTAACGTGGGATTGAGCTTTTGGGGTTTTATCAAATACTCCTCCTGAGACACTGAGGGGTTGGACAGTGTCTGGAGGAGGGAACAGAGCTGGGGAAGGGGCTGGAGCAGCAGGAGGGGCTGAGGGAGCTGGGGGGGCTCAGCCTGGAGAAAAGGAGGCTCAGGGGGGACCTTGTGGCTCTGCAAGTCCCTGATGGATCCAGGACAGGGTCGGGCTCTGCTCCCGGGGAACAGGGACAGGAGGAGAGGGAACGGCCTCAAGTTGCACCTCAGTTTGGGGTGGTTCAGATTGGATATTGGGAATAATTCCTTCCTGGAAAGGGCTGTCCATGCCTGGCACAGCTGCCCAGGGCAGTGTGGAGTCCCCATCCCTGGCGGGATTTAAAAACCCCACGGATGTGGCACTTGGGGACTTGGGTCAGTGGTGGCCTTGGCAGTGCTGGGGGAATGACGAGACTCGATGCTCTTGGAGGGTTTTTCCAACCAAACTGATTCTGAAGATGCCACCAAGCAGGGTATTCTGGATAAGCAGTGTGAGCCTGTAAGGGAGAACCAGTAAGAGCAGGACTCTGTTTCTCCTGGTGTAAAGGCACACCCAAGGAAGGTGGGATACCCCTGCAGCGTGTCCAGGTGTCCTGGGTGGGAAGGGGAGGAGGCTCAGGGCAGAGGCACAAACACAACTGCTCCTTCCACCTACAATCCGAGCTGGTCTGGTCACAGCCTCAGATCTCATTTTCACTGGGGCTCGAAGGCAAGGGATGGACACAACTCCCCACTCCCACAATCCAACTCCTGGCTGCAGTCATACCACTCCCAGCTGCCCCTCCTGACGCTCCTGTAGTTTTTACAATAGAAATACACATTCTCTCTCTCCTTCTCCACACACAGAGATGCAGATACACATCTATTTGCTGCACTCAACAAACAATTTAAGAATTAAGGAAAACCGTTCTCGTTTTCAGATAAGAACTTCGGGCTTATTCTAATGCTGTGAAATAAAACCTGCAGGCACAAGGCACGGAGCGGGGGGGGAAAATTGGGGGAAAAAAAAGGAAAAAGCGATTCACTGGGGAAGTTTCATGATGTGCAGGACAATGGGTCTTAAATCAAAGGCATACATTATCATGACTAAGCTGACAGATCTGCACTGCAATGCAGAAAGCCAAGTGATATTCCAACATCTGCACCGTGCTCAGAGAGCCAGTTCAGGCACAGCTTCCCAAAAGCAGGAAAGGACCCCCCCCCATCCCCCAAGCTCTTCTTACCTGTTACCTGTGCAACAACTGCTTGGGAAATTCTCCGGTTGGCCAGGAAGGCTTTGATTTCCTCCTTTATCACGCTGCTGTCCCTCCTACCAAAACAAAACAACAGCACACACACAAAAAGAGGGACGGGCCGAGGGTGGAAAACGGTGGGATCATTGCCCTTCTTCAGGGCCCAGGAGGTGGGGAGGGCTGGCACCAGAACAGCCCAAGCGCCTCGGCAATGGACGCTCCTTTTAACAAGTGTCACGTTTGATCCGAAGTGCCCGAGCGGGAGAATGGATGACTCACATCCCACATAATTCATGTTAGGTGCGGCGCTGCCATATGGAATGTACAAAGTTTCATTACGCGGGGATGAATAAATCTCTCACGCCGGTGTAAAAGCCTCAGTCATAAAAACGAGGCCCAAAAATAAAAAATAAAGGAGAGCAGGGGCTGCATGGCGAGTTACCCAAATGAATTTACACGCAGCAACCTCCTCCAGCCTTTCCAAGGAAAAGATCCGAAGGGGAAAAGATTTTGCAGGCTCTGTCCCCTCTCAGTCCCCTGCTTTAGTCCTGGCTTTGCACTGAATGAACTGAGGTATTCACATGATTTTTACAAGGTCTGCACAGGCACCTCAGAAGGGGCTAAAACTGTGCTGAAAAGAAAAGAAATTGGAGGTTGCACAGGGACTGGGATACACAGCAAATTTCAATTGCAATAAACACACACTTTGCCCTCCTCTCCATCCCTCTCTTCCTGAGAAGGGCAGGCAATTAAACCCAGCCTTTATTAGGCTTTATTATTTGGTCATTTCCCTTCTCCCCTCACGGCACCATTCAGAGCAGACTCGAGCTTGCAAATCTAAATGCAAAATAAATGCTGTGTTGTGGGTTCACTTTTATTTCTGTCCCCAACACTCATCTCCCATATGCCTGCAAATAAACGTAATTTCAGCTTAAATAAGCACTAAAAGCATCACCTGGGACTTATTGCACAGGAACCCAAAAGCCCACGGAATGACTAAACCTCGGCCATGGGAACCTGGCACGCTGCTGCACCCACCACCACCCTGAAGCTGCCAGGGAATGAGGGGCACCAGCTTGTCTTCCTGCTCATCTCCAACCCTCTCCTTCAAAAGCCACACCTTCACCCCTGAATCTCCAAATGTATTTCCATCCTGGAGCTTTAGGACCCCCAGTTCTCTCATAAGGTACTTCATGAATGTTGAAGTTTCGAGGGGGGAAAAAAAAAAGACATTCCAACATTATGACCAAAAGTGTTTCGAGACATTTGGCCTTTTCTTTCTGTTTGCTCTCCAAGCCCACTGACTCCGACTTTCATCCTCAGGAGTATAATCCCCTCCTTTCATCTCTGCCTGAAAAAGAAGCTGCCAGAAGTAAAGGAAGGTCAGGCTGGGGAAAAAGAAACAACCCACCACCCAACTGGCTCTCACTGAAAACTTCTGCTCTTCTTTACTTATCTGTGTTTTCCTCCACCACTCTGCAGCCCGTGCAAACCCCTGCCACAGATTATAAACAGGCAACATGCAACCCCTGCAGATCCCACTGGAAAGCACGGAGCAATCCTAACAGGATTCCCTATTCTCCCTTGTTTTGGAAGGAATTACAATGGGCATGAAGCAGTGGAGGAGGAGTCGCATGAATTGACACCGGGTCAGAACTCTTCTGAATAAAAGCAGGGTGGAAAAACCAGTGCACCACCAGCAATTCCCAGTTTTTGGGACAGCATGGGAAAAGCATTCCAACAGTGAGACTGTGGGATCCCCACACAGGGCCAGGGGCTGCCCACACAAGGCAGAACCTGGGGAAGTTCTGGGGTGGTGACCCTTGGGGAAGAGGGAAGAGCCCTAAAGCAGCTCCTGCCCTGAAAATCACTGAATCCTCATGGAATGGTTTGGCCTGGAAGGGGATGAATAATGGCCTTCAAAGGCCATCTAGCCCTGAAACAAACAGAGGTGCCTTCAGCTCGGTGGGGTTGCTCAGAGCCCTGACCAACCCGGCCTTCGGTGTTCCCAGGGATGGGGCAACCCGTGCTAAACAGGTGACAGGCTCCTCTCTTGGACAGGTTTCCCAATCAGATCACTAAGGTATGGAAAAAGGCTGTTAAGGTGGAGCATTCCTTGACTCTGGGAGTTGAATCACCCATGACACCCTCTATCCCTAATGATTTTACTACTGGTTTACTGAACTGACCATTTCCCTTCTGTATTGACCTTTCCCTCACTGAAATCTGGAGGAAAATGCCACAAGATGAACACCCAGATATTCTTGACATATAATCTGTGTCCAAGGACACTACCACATTCATAGCTGCTCTGACAAGATCTCATCTCCAGTGCAGGGGCAGGGGAAAGAATAAAACCTCACCGTCCACCCTCTTAATTCTGCTATGAATGGAAGAGACAGGTCACATTTCAGCCGGGCCCTGAATCTTCTCACACCTCAGTCATGGTACAGTTTGTCATGACATTTTCTCGGTGCTCCCACAGCCCTCCTCTGACACACACCTCTCACCCCGCCCCTCCAACCATCCCCAGGAGACCTCCACCAACCTCATCAGCTCCTCCACTTTGTCGTCGATGTCCAGGTCCTCCTCGGAGGCCTCGAAGCTGTAGGACCTCTGGGCCAGGCTGTTTGCCAGGGGGTACCTGGTGGGCGACATCTTCCCGTTGAAGGCAGCCAACCTGTCGTTGCTCTCCCTGCCGTTCTGGTTCGTAGTGCAAGGCTGCGGGGAGGTGTCGTAGCTGTTGCTGGGGGACGGGGACATCCCCGAGTGCTGGGTCTGTGTGGAGGCCGTGGCCGTGGAGGACGAGGCCGGGACGTTGTTGGTGCTGTTGCTGTAGGACCCTCCGCCCCCGTAGCCGGACCTCCTGCCGAATTTGTCGCTATGCTCTTGGTCGAGGCGATCCAAGGTTTCCAGAGCGTGGAGGATCTCATGCCTGGTCATGCCCGTGCGTCTCAGGCGCTGCAGAAGGTCTATCTGCTCTATGGTAAATCTTGGCTCGTCTGTGTAGTGAGACATGGTTTCCAGCAGGCTGAGAAGGAGGGAAGAGAGGAGAGCAAACACTTCAGCCCGCTCCGCGGCACTCGGGAAGGACTTCAACGCACACCAAAGAAGTCAATTCTGGCCCAGCACCTTCAGACACACACACATGGCAGAGCTGGCAGCCCCAAAGGGCACCTCCAAACCACCTCAGCAGGCAACCTCCCAAAACGCCAGTCTCACAAAGGGCTTGTACCCCCTTCGGAGCGCTCAAGCAGAATTTCCCTCCTCTCCTGGCATTCCCTACACCCACCCTGCAGTTTGCACCCTTTTCCTTTGGATAAACCACCGCTGCAAAGACGGTGGTTGCTCAGTAATTAAGGCTGCAACTTGATTTCCCACAAAATTCTGCCCCCATTTACCCACCAGGCAGAAATCCCAGACTCCAAAACGTGTTCGGTCGAGGCCAGAGGTCGAGTTTTTCTGGAGAAGTTTGAACCGGCTACAACGCGAGATTTATAAACCTCAACTCTTTCACATCTTAACTACAAAGAGTCCAAGTTGCCCTAACTTTTTGTTGCTACCTTGGAAAAAAGGAGAAGAAGATAAAAACACACCGAGCGGAAATTCTAGTGGCCTGTAGAACCCGAGTTGATTCGACTGAAGCGCCACTTCTGAAGGCGGATTTCTGAAGTTGGGAACTTTTGAACCTGGAATGCTGTTGCAGATCTCCTGCCCTGACAAGGAAAAGTGCAGCACGTCCAATTACTCCTGAGCTTTCATTTAAAGAAACGAGTCTTCAGCCTTTTCCCCTCCAAAGGCAGCCCTCTCATGGAACTCAATCATCGTGGTGGCTCTTCAAAAGCGTTTTTAACTCCTCAACTTCCCAAGGTGCCACAACGATGAACAAGTGTCTGCTGCAAAGCCCAGAAATGGAACTGAAAGAAAATCACAACGTGCTCCCTTAATTTCTTTTCTTTCCTAAGTGTCCTCACAAACAACAAGATCACCTCCTCCAGAGCTCTGGATCTTGAGAAGAACGGGTGGCAGGTGGAGGGCAGACAGAACCTGGCAAGGACAACCAAGGCATTTTCCATCCTTCTCGTGAATCTGCCTATGACTCAAGGGTTTATTACAGTTCCTGCAGGAGAGCAGGGTGAGGAGATCAAACTCCAGGAGACGTGACAGAGCTAATGTACCATTCCCTTGAGCCAGAGCCCTCGGGAAAGTCAAAGAATTCCAAGGAACCAGAATCCCAAGGACCCAAGAGAGGGATGACAGCTGCCCCACTGCTGTGGGACGTTCCAGGGACAGGGCTGCCTATTCCTCTCCACAAATGTGTCCATTTCTGCACTGGCACAGAGAAGTTCTCAACAGGAGACACAGGGTGACTAGAGATCCGCAACACGGGGCTGAAGAACACTGAGAACTGCCTTGCTAAGCAGAGCTGGAGCTTGAGGGTAGCTGTAGAGACGTGGCCCTACAAAGCCAGGGTGCACAAATCCACAAAAATTCCATTTGCAGCCTGGCAAATACAGAAACGAGGAGAAGGCCCCATCTTTGACCTCATCAAGCAACTAGTGAAGAACTTTCACTGTTTTGTGGGAGAAGGAGGAAGGAGGACGAGGCAAGGGATGACTCCCATCCAAGGGGATGACTCCCATCCAAGGGGAAAGGAAGCAGCAGGACAAGGCAAGGGGATGACTCCCATCCAGGGGAGAAGAAAGCAGCAGGACAAGGCAAGGGGATGACTCCCATCCAAGGGAGAAGGAAGCAGCAGGACAAGGCAAGGGGATGAATCCCATCCAAGAAAATGCCTGTGTGAGAAGACAGACAGACCACATCCACTTAAGTGCCTCGCTCCAACGGGAATGTGCTGTCCTCTGCACAACTGATTGCTGAAAACGTTCAAGGCATTTTAAATTTGAGAAGACAAGCCCCCAGCTTATTCAGCTCCAGGAGGGCACCAGCCACTGACTGGAATGGTAACAACCACAATCTGGAAGGGGCACCTCAGACTGGGGCGCCCCGAGCTCGACAAGGAGCATTTGGGAGCAGACACCGAGCTCTGGTTGGGCCTCTGGGGCAGGCAGGGCTGCTCCATCCTCCCCTCCAAGCTTTGGGAGGGGTGTCACGCTGCCTTACGGACTCACCCCAGGCTGTGACAGCTCTGAGCAGCGCCGTGTTCAAAGAGAAAACCTCCTCAGACATCTGGCCTCGAGGTGGCTTTCACTGGGTACGTCAACTCACCCTTCCTGAGAGACAAACCTGCTTTGGGCACTTCTCACCTGTATTTCTCGTGCCACCGTTTCCTGGGTCATTTATCTGCCAACACCAAGTTTCAGGTGCTCTGTTGAACTGGAGGATTTAACGAGTCAGAGCCTCCATCCAGAACTACCTTTACTCAAAATTCCTCCTCTACAGACTCTTCAATGTTTAACACCTGAACACAGATTATTTAGGTTAATCTCCCACGTGTCACAGATGCAGAAACCCAAAACTTCTGTCCTTCTGGCCCTGTGAACCAAAAAACTCACATCTGACAAAAACAAGACTTTCCAGATGGGAAAGAAAAGGCCGAGCAACACAGAACTTACTCCACAGAACCATGGAATTAATTACAGGATGGTTTGGGGTGGAAGGAACCTGAAAGATCACCCAGTGCCACCCCCTGCCATGGGAAGGGACACCTCCCACTATCCCAGGGTGCTCCAAGGGAATCCAGCCCAGCCTGGGACACTGCCAGGGATGGATTCAGGGGCAGCCACAGCTTCTCTGGCAATTCCAGCCCAGCCCCTCCCCACCCTGGCCATGGCCAGTGATTCCCTTTAGAATCTGGGTGTGATTCCTGATTTGCCTGAAGTGGCAGGGCGCAGCTTGTGGCCCTGGGCTCCCAGGCCAAATTAATCTCCTTTAGCGAATTACACATCATCATTTAGCGAGCGCCAAGCACCCTTCAGTGAATTACAGCTAACGAACTGCAGCGTTCCCAGATGCAAGAGCAGTGGCCGACCTTCCGTCGCACGTGGCCGGGTGTGGGAAAGTGCTCCGGCCTCGGTTTGTCCCACTTTGGTGCAGCAGGGATGGGCACGTGCCCCAGTTTCCATTCACAAAGGCTGCCGGACAAGGGCCCCCCCTGCCCTGAAAATCAGATATTCACTGATGCCCAACGTGCATTCTGGAGTGCTGTGCAGAAATGTCATCTGAGAGTAACAAACGCACTGTCAAATCAACTCAGTCGTTCTGCGTTTCACACAAACACTGGGAAAACCTTGGAAATCTGAAAAAAAAACCAAACTAAAACTAATTATCTGTCTGCCCAGAGTATTGTTCCAGCCTTCCAACCCTTTCAGGGGAACTTTGGGGTGATTTTTCAATGCTTCAAAGATAAGAACACCACACTCAGAGCATCTCCCTGCTGGCGTCACTGTCACATACAGATGTCCAATGTGCCTTGCTTATATTTGCACACTCAGCTTCTATTTTATCTGACACAATTCCCATTGGTCGGCTTGATTCGGAACTTCTACTCCCATTTTCACTGCACAACCACGAGATCTAGAAACGATGCTTTTATGCACCTAAAACTGCAGTGGCTTTTGTGTATTTAAAACAACTGCAGGAACTTGGAATTTTCCCTTAAAAACCCAAAACAAATATTGCAAAACGTGGAGTTACTGAACGTGCTCCAACGCTGCCAACCATCCATGGCTTTTTAATGAATAACTTTATTTCAGGCTGTTACTCCAGCAGGCCTTTGGTTATTCTGCCTTTTCGAAATATTTTAATGAACTTACCCTGTTTAAAGATCAATTTGCAAAGCAGTTAAGTAAATCAGCCATTTTAGAATCCTCGTAATTTCATTCACCTCATTAATGAGTGGATATTCTCCTTCACTTCATCCCCCCCACACTGCTAGAAGAGCCTCTTATCCTCCTGCTCTCCTCTGGCTGCCTGTAATTCAATTTGCTTCCCCCTCCTTTTCCTTGGGAAATACAATCAGCTGCAAAAGTAGCAAAGAAGCAGAATGACACAGAGACAGAGCAGAATGACTGGGGGGCGCAGGAGAAAACAAAGGTGGAAGGGATTTTGAATTTAGTGTATAATCACTAATTCATCTGCTGATCAGACAGCAAAACCCTCACCATGGGCTGTCCGGTTTCCTTGGGGTTTGAAGGAGCCTTAAAGATCACCTTGTTCCACCTCCCTCACTAGACCAGGTCGTTCAGGGCCCCATCCAACCTGGTCTTACGTCTCACCCACCTTTTGCCACCCCAAAGGATGCAGCTGGTTCTGCCAAAGAGAGCCAACCACTGGAGAATGGCCACGGTGTTTTATTCCCTTAAATCCTGCAAGCGAGACCTCTGCAAAGCACTACTGAGGCTCCAAATTCAAGGGACCAGCTTTTTAATGACTGAATCTTGCCCTTGAAATGAAGTTTATCTAGGTCCTGACAGGATAGCAAACTTATGTACGTTCCTTACGTGAAGTTGGCAGCCACATCCCGTGGGAAGATGGGAAAACGGCCCAATCCCACCCACTGCCTCTTGCTACCTCTAAAGCATTAAAGCTTCAAGCCCATCTTTCATGGCTCATCCAAAACCAAACGGAGGTACCTGAGTATCAGTGAAGGGAGGACTACAATGAGCTCAATAAAAAAGAATTAATTCACTTTCCCTCCGAAATCCAGAGGTACAAACTACCCAGCAGGTCTCAGCCAGCCAGATGCAGCATCGCTCCCTCACTTCTAAAGGGATTTTCTGGACTCAAGGCTGTTTAGAGGCGTAAAGTGCTCTCGACAGCACTGCTTCTCCTCGTCATACCACCAAGATTCATTTGCCCTCTTATTTTATGAACTCCACCCTTTGGATCCCCCACTCTGCCAGTCCCCATCTCCAGTGGGGGGGACGTGGCCAGACACAGAGGTTTTCTCTTCGCTTCTTTTCCCACATCTCACACAAAGTAAGGGCAGACACATCAAGGGTTTCTCACCTACTCTCACAGCCCAAGCCCACGCAGACACAGGAATCATTTAGCCAGCACTTAACTTTCTAGGTGATGGAACACAGCAGAATAATCCCATAAAAACAGCGACGAGCTGAGCCCATGTCCAATTGAACTTGCAGAAGTTCAAAGCAATTCAATTACCCGTTTGGGAATAAGGCCAGACACCAGCCTTAACACCTCTAACACTTGAGAAAATGGCTCTGGACTCTTTAATGATCACAAGAAATCACTTTTTCCACTCTTCTACTCACTGTAGATGAGCAGGAAGTACTCCAGCATCACCGAGGAGATGCTCTTCTGCAGAGGTCCTTCTCCAATTCCCATTAAAATTCACTGCTTTATCTAATAAGCAAAGCTCAAGACTCAGAAAACCAGTTGTGCTTTTTGCTATAAGACCTCTATTTGATATGATCTGCATAATATGGACGTGGGCAAGAGCCAAAGCGTTCAGAACAGGATCCTAAGTCTGGTAATTGGTTTAAGAATGATTCTGATAAAGTCCCATCAGCTGGGGCGAGCAGGATGGGGAGACATGCCAACGTCTCCCCTCCTTTGATACACGGCACAGGGCAGGACCCCTTCTCTGTGAGCTCTGATCCAGCCAGCAGGCAAAAATGGGTATTAGGGATGGCACTGCCATTCCCAAAGCAATATCATTTGCTTATCAACCACTCTGCCATTCAACAGCCTAATTCCCAGGAAGCCCAGCTCCGGATGCTTCCTATCAGAACCAGGGGCTGCAAAGAAGCTCCACTTCCAGCTGCACATTCTGTTAATTTTTAAACCTTCTTGTGTGCTATCCAGGCTTGTTTCCCTCTCCATATATATTTAGAAGATCCAAGGACCTCAGCAAAGTTCCATTCAGTCCTCCTTCCTTTTCTACACAGGATCTCAGAATGGTTTGGCTTTGAAGGGGCCTTAAAGATCACCTTGTTCCACCTCCCTCACTAGACCAGGTTGCTCAGGGCCCCATCCAACCCGGTCTTACGTCTCACCCACCTTCTGCCACCCCAAAGGATGCAGCTGGTTCTGCCAAGATGCTCAGGAGAGAGAGGGGCCTTCAGTGAGCTCCAGCTGCTGCTCAAACAGAGCTGCTGACAGGTATCACACAATAAATGCTACACACACGTCCCAGGACTGGGACCCTCCCAGTGCAGCTCCACGGCACTGCTGGAAGAAAACTGGGACACTGAGGGCATAACACTACCCAGCCTTCTGAATTTCAAGCTTTGGCCTTTTCTGTTGTTACTGAATAAGTGAATTTCCTTTAATTCAGAGGGTGGGCAGGCCCTGGCACAGGGTGCCCAGGGAAGCTGTGGCTGCCCCTGGATCCCTGGGAGTGCCCAAGGCTGGGTTGGACAGGGCTTGGAGCAGCCTGATCCAGCGAGTGGCAGCCCTGTCATGGCAGGGGGGTTGGAATGAGATGATCTTTAAGGCCCCCTCAAACCCAAGCCATTCAGTGATTCACATCCAACATGGATATTTCAGGAAAGCCCAAAGCTTTGCACCACACGAAGCAAAGCTGCCTTTAAGACAGGGGCTGATGCCGTGAATTCGGGGGCACAACAGAGGATTAAGGATCTGACTCATCATTTACACTCCTCAGCTGCAACTCCAGTGTTTTCAGTGGAGTTGCACCCGTTTCAAGAGAGAGAGGAAAAAAAAACCTCGGGCTTGAAGTGCTCATCATGTCAACGCACACAGAGCCCTCCTTATATCCACACGCTGCCTCAATCATCTCCCGCAGTTGCATCTCTGGGCTCTGATTTTCCGAGAGGGCTCCGCTCCCGTTCAGCCTGATTCACAAGCAGAGCGCAACCCCCGTAATGAGTGCTCTCATCCCAGCAGCAGGCAGGGAAATCAGGCTGCTCCGAGCTGCTCCGTGGAGGTTCGGCGGCACAGGCTCGGGAACGCGGAGCTCGGCCACACGCCTCCCATCCGAATGGGGGGCAATTAGTAAGAGCAGCCTGAAACTTCTGAAAATAAACCCGCTGTAATCAAACACTCACCGAATCAGAGGAGGCGGGCTGGGAGCGGAATATCAACACATCGCTCCTCCAGGAGGCTCCCGGTTCCCCAGCCGGTTAAAGAGCCCCCAAAGAGCCCAGAGTCACCGGTGCCACACAAGCTGCTCTCCCACCCAGCCTCTGGAAGGCTGTGCCGGGAAGGGTTTTGATGGATGCTGCCACAATCTGAGCGCACCCGGCGGTTCTGCCGCCGACTCCGCTCGGGGTGAGCAAGTTACCCTGCTTTACATCTTTGGGGGAGAGAGAGAGAACTCGGGATTGATCTTACAAGGCAAAAACACAACATAAACGCCAATTATCACCATAATCCAAGTCTCACAAAAGGAACTGACCTCTGACTAAGCACAGGGCTCGCAGCCAGACGCTGCTGAATGCTGCTCAAGGCACACGCACTGATTCACACCGACACCTTATCTGTCTAACCCTAACCTTGCCCACTTCCAAAATCCGGGTTTTCCTGCCATTGTTGCAATTGTAGAGCGGCAAGGAGGGGACTCCAACTCTGAGGCTGCAATTCAAGGGCAGAGCGAGGGATCAGAAGGACTAACAAACAGAGAGAAAAGCTGTAGTGGCAGCTGAGCGTTGAACCGGGGCCCAAAGCCCAAACGTGTGCCAAAAGCAAGGAGGAGCCCTTGGATTTGGGAGCCAGGGACTAAACTTGGGATGTGTAAGCTCTGTAACAGAACCAGGGCAGGACTTCTGTGCTGGAGTTACAGCAAATCTCACCAGCACGCCCAAATCCTGCGTTTAACCCACACGAAGAAACACAGAGGCAATGACAATAAAACTGACACGTGGGCCTGACCTAAACACCAGACTGGCCCCGTCCCTGGAAGTGTCCAAGGCCAGGCTGGACAGGGCTTGGAGCAACCTGGGCTAGGTGGGATGGGATGAGATTTAAGGTTCCTTCCCACCCAAACCATTCCAGGATGGTAGGATAAATCACATACTTCCAGCTGTCGGGATTGCAGCTAAAATGCTGTGTTCTGCCTCTGCCTCCTTTTCCCCTCAGAACTGCACCAATCCCTTATTGAAGTCCAGAGAGAATCCCCAAACTCTCCTCCATCCATTCTGCCAGCTGAGGTATCTAAACACTTGAAACACAGAAGGTCCCTGTGAGGCAGAGAAGTAAAACTACCCAATTTTTGCAGCCAAGGACTCCCAGAGAGGGGCCGGACTTGAGACAAGACAAAAAGCCTTGGTGAAAGTCACGCAGGAATTCTGCAGAGAGGCAGAGCCAGTGCCTGGCCAAGCTCTGAGTGTTTCCTCACCACACAGGGTCCATCTACAGCACCTGACAGCACCAGGTGTAGGACAAGCTTCAGGAACAGCCACCACCAGCGCTTCCACCACCTCTTCCACACATGAAGAAGGAGACATTCCGAAGCCTTTCAGTCCCTTTTGCTCTCCCTCAGGATCCACCCCCAGCAGTAACAACCACAACACTTCCCTAAGAGAGAAATTGGTTACCTCAGAAAAATGAAATCCAAACCCAGCAAAGAGCTGAACCTCACCTACTCCTGATTTTGTGCTGGACTGCAAAGGAAACTGTTTTCCACTGAAAAACAGTCTGGAAGTATAGTTTTACTGGCACAGCCCTAGTGAAGGCAGAGGTTACGTTTGGAGAACGACTCAGGAACAGATAACAGTGTCTCCTTGAAGAATATAAATCATAATGGCAAAAACACGGGCTTTTGGCCACAGCTGCTTCCATACCAGAATTTTAGTTAAAAGCACTTCAAAAAGAAACAAATGTCCTAATTAATGCTCTTAAAGCAACAATCATCTCTTTGTCTAGTCCAGACCTGAACTAGGGAAATGTCCTCTTCCCTGACATAGAGAAGACCCATCAACATCCTGCACTGCCAAGGCCACCACTGCCCCGTGTCCCCAAGTGCCACATCCACACGGCTTTTAAATCCCCCCAGGGATGGGAATCCACCCCTGCCCTGGGCAGCAAAACCCTTTTGGGGAAGAAACTTCTCCATTCAACCATATTTTTATTTCAGTTCCCTTTCAGAGTGGCTGTGAAGCCACGAATTAACTCACCCGGTTCATCTTAAGACCCAAGAGCTCAGGCAGGACACTTGAAATTAAGGAAGCTTAAAAAGCCAACTGAATATTCCTAAAGCCACCACCTATTTACACCACACCTTGTCAGTGAAGACGCAGAACGAGCTGAGTCTTCTTTCATCCAGGTTTAATTCCCGTGGTTTGGGCCACATTTCAAGGGCCCTGCACAGTTCCAGCTCAACCTGGGGGGATTTTGTTTTCCAAGCCACTGCAACTCCAGTGCCTGCCCTTCACCGTGTGCTGACTTGGAGCATCCACATAACTCATTTTTTTCCCCCTCTGTTGTTCTCCCTAAATGATGACAAGGCTTCAATGTAGTCCTTTTCCATCTGCATTACTCACCCTGATTTTCTTCCCGCTCACAAGGCTTTTACTCACTCCCCAGACAGCCCTGTCATTGCTGGCAGTGAGACCCACGAGCACCAGCCTGATAACCCAGGTGACCCTCAGGTGACGACGTTGCAACTGTCTGGTTCTCTCAGAAATCACATTTTGGGGGATGCAAAGCACGCTGGTGTGGCCACAGCTCACTGCTAACACGCAGTAATTAATCAATACTGCCACGAGCC
Organism: Sclerurus mexicanus; assembly: GCA_013396755.1. Taxonomy (NCBI): domain Eukaryota; kingdom Metazoa; phylum Chordata; class Aves; order Passeriformes; family Furnariidae; genus Sclerurus; species Sclerurus mexicanus. Next base: position 641,083 of record VWZF01001381.1, read on the forward strand.
CACGAAGCACCACTAATTACTCCCATTGTAGTTATGGAGAACCCAAGAGAGAGAAACTTGTGTTGGCTACAGGACTTAGTTTTGGATGAAATGACTGATTCTCGTGAGACCAGAATCAGGAGTCCTGTGTTCACACCATGCTTTAAACTCCTGCTGGGTGCTGATTCTCACCCAGCTGTGGTGAAATGGTGCCCACCTGGCTGTTCTGTTAGTAGGAATAACCCCCCTGCTCTCTTACCATGGCAGTTTAAAAACTGTTCAATCTTTGCCTTATTCAGTGTTTAAGTTAAAACTTTTAAATTTTTTTTAGGCTCCATTTTCTTCTTTCCCCTTCACGATCCCACTTATTCTTTTTTAAAGATATCTGTGGTCTAATCTGGTAACTTTACACCTCAATGGGTCATCTTGGCCCATTCTCCTCTAATTTAATACTCTCTAATCCCCTCCAAAAAGGATCAACTCCAGTTTTCCCTCAGTCCCAAACTGTTCACCTCTACTTCCACTGCACCCTCAGTGACCATTTCACCTGCACACACACTGGAATCAATCGAGGCTGCTGCTCTGCTGGGAGGTGGCAGCTGGTCAACAGGGCGGAAAACAGGGCTCAAATCCAAGCACAGGGAACTCAACCCAGGTAATTCCCGCTTTGGTGGAAGTCTGACAGAGAGTCAGAGCTGCCAGAGTGTCCTTGTGCTCACAGGACGTGACCCAAGACCCCTCTGCCAGCTCTGCGGGACCGGTGTGACAGAGGTGCACAGTGGCCTTACCTCCACACTCCTTTCCTGCTGTGAACCAGATCTTTACAACTTCAAGTGGTGATTTTAATACTGAAATCCAACATATTTCCAGCTAAAAGAAAGGAGAGGAGGTGGCTCAGGGGACTGGCAACACGGCAGGGAACCACTTGTTTTGAATGGAAGGCTGAGCCACCAGCAGTAGAAAATAACTAATTAATGGCTATACCAAGGAGTCTTTTTGAAATCCACTGGAGTTTGGTTTCCAACAAAAAAACCCCCTGGCAGGCTTATTTTCTGCTGTGACTCCCTCTACAGAAGGCTGTGACCGCGCTGCCACCTGCACTGTGATGAGGACAAACCTCCATCCTCAAAATAATCCCCCTGGGCAAAGGTGGCTGCATTGACAAACAGCCCAGTGTCTTCCCACCTATTCTGCAGCCATGGTTTGTCTCCCCAGTCAGCCTGCCGATCCAAAGGCACAATCCAAAGGCAAGAGGGCACAGTATCCCAGGAATGTGACTGCTGGGGACAGGCATTTGGTCGGGGTAGTAACAGGGATACTGGGAGTGGCGATCCAGGATGGCCAGGGGGAGATGAGTGGCAGCAAAGTGCAGGTCAAAGCCTTTCCTTTCAGCCTGAAGAGCTTCAAAATTGGGATCCATTTGCTTATTTACTGAAGAACCAGCCTGGAGACCAGTCACATTGAGGACTTAGGACAGAAATCATTTAAAAGGACAAACTGATAGGCTCGAGTTCAAGGGTGAGACTGAGACAACCCCAGGTCATGCTGGGATTCCAGATCCAGCACGTCCAATTCCAAGCTTGGGGAGGTGTCCCAGGTTTTCTACCTTTGCCATGTTAACACTAAACTGATGTTCTCATCCCTTTTGTCAAGCCTGGAGTGGTGCTGAACTCTTGCCCAGCCCTGGTATTCCTTTAGTATCTCTCTAGTATGTTCAGGAGATGTATGAAGATCTCTCTTATGACACTCATTTTTCTCTGATCAAGGCCAAGTTTCAAAGAGCTGCAGGATTTTCTTTCTCTTTCAGTGACAGAAAAGTAGAAATAGAAATGATACATCAGCCAGACCAAGCGAGGAATTGAATGTTACCATTCCCTGCTTTGTTTTACTATTCCCTGCTTTAAATGTTCCACCAAACCAGTGGAACTCTTCAAATCAGCCAACTGTCCATAATCACTGCAACCATTTCTCTGCTCTTTTGAGACAAATTAACAGGGGGAAAAAAAGTACCACCAAATGACTCTTAATTGTTCTGGGATTCTTCAGCTTGTACTTACACTACTGGAAAAGTTCTGAGCATACTTTACATGGGGGTGGGACGTTATAAAGCCTCTTGAGGGTCTTCAGTGTTATTCACCATTCTGTAAGACACAAGGAGAAGACACAAGAACGTCAGAGATGTCTATGGAAGGCAAAGAGATCCAACCTGCCACTAATCCAGACCCACACAGGCTCACAGACTTCAACGCACGCGGTACGTTCCTAAGGAGAAAGTCTGGTGGTGTAATCAGTCCAGAGACAAAAATTTAAATTACAATTGATTTCTTCTGGCCACAAGTAAATTAATCCATGCAATCATTTAGCCTTATGACAGTTACCTACCCTTTTAACTCACAAAAGCTATTAAAAGGATTATTTGGCCAACATCCGCAGAGAGCTCGGGAGACAGGTACTGTGTTCTGAGAAGGAATGACCTAAGAGAATTTTCCTTAGCTATCACTCCTGATGTCTTTCTTTCTTTCTCCACAAACTACCACGAGCTCAAAGCGCCCCAAGAGTCAAACCATGACCCAAAGGGAAAGAGAAAGGCAGGACGTTCTGCCCAGGGAGATGCAGGAAGAACTAGGGGTGATGTTTACACTTTAGGCTATGTGTGTTTGTGACCTGGGAGAGGAAACGAGTGGATACAGGGATCCGTGTGGGATGATTTCCTCTGCCCCACAGAAAGTAACCCATGGCTAACAACCATGGATGGGCACATCTGAGCTCTTCCAAGTGGTCAGAAGTGGTCCAGATGCTACGGAATGGCTCTTCCTCTATCACACCTGCTGGAGACTGTGGGAAGAAATGCAGCCATCCCAGGTGGAGTCCAGTGGGCGTACACAGAGCACAGAATCACGGAACTGTTTATGATGGAAAAGCCCTCTAGCATCATGGAATCTCAGAATGGTTTGGGTTGGAAGGNCAGGGCTGGAGGCACAACTCCAGGTGGAGTAAAGCAGAGAAACCACCTGCCTCAAGATCATCAAGTCCAACCATCTCCCAGCACTGCCCCGTGTCCCCAAGTGCCACATCCACATGGCTTTGAAGCCCCTCCAGGAATGGGGATACCGTGGTTTATGCCTTGGGTTTTTTTGCTTTTTTTCCCTCATGAGAAAACTCAAGACCTTCCAGGGCAAGAGGCTGGGCTGAATGAGCCTTCCCAGAAGAAGCAGCTCTGAGTTTTGGCCACCAGCAGTCCTGGAGGTTCCAGCTCATCAGCACGTGCCTTCTCCCACCCAGACACGGCCAAGGAGAGCTGGGTGTTCCCAGGGAGGGGAGCTGCTCGGAGCTGGCAGCTGCTACTTCCCAAACAAGCCATTTGGCCCACATGGAGCTGTGTCTTCCCCTCCAGGAAAGGTCACCAAGAGCAAGGGCACAGGCGAGACGAGCGGTCCCAGCAGACCAGGACAGGTCACGTCCTGTGGCCTGGGAGAGAAACTGTGGCACCAAACCTCTGATGGGTGGGAGAGACAAACCCCCAGGTCCATCAGAGCCACCCACCCCACACCTTTCAGCTTTTACACAAAACCTCTTAAACTGCATTTTAAACATGTTCCCCGAGGCAGTCACAAAAAACATGAGATCATGCCGTTGACTTCGTGCCAAACTTCAACACAGAGAGCTGGTTTGTTTTCCAAAGAGGAACAAATTAGACTTAAATATATACAAACTTTCTGAAGGTCAGAGAGGCTAATGATAGAGGGCTGGATTCCTGAGAGAAAGAGTTGCTTCCAGGGCGAGGAGTGTGGAAGGGGCAAGGAGGGAAACCCAGAAAGGAAAGAAAGGATCACCTTCCATCATCATGGAACGCAGGATTAAAAGCGACACATGAGATAAGGGAGGCAAAGAAAAGGCAGGAGGGTGGTATCAGTGGGAGGAAGGGAAGATGGAAACAGTGGTAGGCACCTCAAATGTCCTAAGTGAGGAGCCACCAGGATCTGGACCACACTTGGGATGTGAACAGAGCAGGAAGAGGAGCTTTTCCAAGAGACTCCAGATCCGTGAGTGCGAACAGGGGATTTCAGCAGAGAGCTCATGAAAAAATAGGGAAAATTCTCCATTTTTGCCACGTTAAAGGTTGAGTTGGCTTTTATTAAGCTCAGAATGCAATCCCAAAATGTCCCACACTGAGCCAAGCAGGAAGGAAGGACAAGGAATCCTCAGCTCTGCCTTGGGAAAGCAAATGGAGTCCCAGGGGCAGGGGAAGCAGGAGGTGCCAGCAGGGACCGGCCACGGCTGGGAAGGGGCACAAACAGTCCTTGACTCACGTTGGTCTGAAGTTCAGGGGCACAGAAATGCCTTCCCCACCCCCAGGCACACGGAAAGTTGGAAGCTGAACCGCTTCTGGAGTTTAAGGGCACGTCAGGGAGGAGACAAGCCTGTCATTGCAGCCCAAAAAATTCCATCCCAATCGACACGCCTCCCACCACCAGCAACCCAGGAGTCTGAAATCAGGGATCAACACCCCTCTTCCCCCTCTAGCACAGACCAAAGCAGCAAAGGCAGGTGTCACCACCGTCTGCGGTGACAGGCAGGTAAGAACTCACCAACCTTTGCCCTCTGCCCATTATTCATTAAATAAATTATCTGCTACCACAGGGAAAACACAACCAGCTCCCCTTCCTGTGGCTGGGACAGACCATAAAAAGAGAAAAGAGTCACTGTTAATATGGAAATCATGGCTGCAGTTGTAGAACCAGACATAATGAACAATCTTGTCCCCAGCTTAAGTTGCTATAAAGGCAGCTTAAATTTACAATGGATGAGTCCTCGTGGCAATCTGTTTTTCAGATATTAAAAATCTCATTTTCTCTGTGCCAAGGACAAGTGGAAGTGTGAAGCACTGGAGTATCAACTCTGCATTTGTCTCACTTGACATGAAATCATTCTCATTTGAGTTCCGATTTTTAATACATTCTTGGGATCCACTTCAGTTTTCTTCATTTCTCACTGTATGCAATTAAATGTTTTGAAGCAGAGTTCACCCTGATCCACAACGCCCTGCAGAAGCAAGGAGAAAGTCACTTGGTAAAGATGAGGCTGATATCACTTATTTGGAAGAGAAATTCATTTTCTCTTTTAATTTCTGAGTGACTCACATAGTAAAAAAAAAAAAAAAAGAGGAAAAAAAAGCCATCACTTTGTATTTCACTAATACCTTCCTTTGTACGTTCTTAAAAAGGGCTTTACAAATAACAAATTAAAAGCTTTCGTCCTTGGGGAAGACAAACATCATCACTTTGACATGAGTAAAACATGGAGAGAGGGGCTGAATTCTTGGCTCAAAGCCACCCAGGGCAGGACCAGTGGCTGCACATGGAATCTGCCTGGGGACACCACAATTGTCATACCAGCCACCGAAATGCAGAGCCACCAAGCTCCAGCCTTGCTGATAAACCCGATGCATCGCACGGTGAAGAAACCGAGCCCAAAGAATGAAGTTCTACCACTGCTGAACTCAGTAAAGGCACGTTCCCAAATCACGCAGAGTTACAAACCAATCCTCCCCCAGAAATACCAAAAAAATTCCAACTTCAAGTCTTCTACTCATGGTAGAGCTCGAGGTCTGTAGGATTTGTCGGGTCTCCTGGGTGTGTGTACGCACGTGCCTATAAACACGTGCCAGGGGAGGGTCGGGGTGGACACCAGGAGGAATTTCTTCATGGAAAGGCTGGTCAGGCAGGGAGGTTTGGAGCCCCCATCCCCAGAGATGTCCAAGGAAGGATTGGACGTGGGCTGGGTGACAAGGTGGGCACAGGCACAGGGTGGGCTCATTCCAACTGGATGACCTTAGGGGTCTTTTCCAACCTAAATGACTCTGGATTCTCTGGGCTTCTCTACACTGAGGCCGGCGTGAAGCAAAACCGTCACCTGGCTTAACTCCTGCCCAGAGGACACCTTGCCTTAAAACCAGCAAGAGACCAAGGATCCATCCAACTCTAGTTCATCCTGGTGATTAATCACCCTCTCCATTACGAATTTGTACCCGATTGCTGCTTTGAATGTGTCTGGCTTCAGACTGCAGACAGCAGCCTTCCTCTGCCAGCTCCGAGGCCTTTATTCCTGGGAGCTCTTCAGACAGGCTGTTATTTACCCAGGGCTTTTAAAGCTCCACGTACTGCATTTGTATCCAAACTCAAAGATAAATTCATCTGGGTGCACGCACAGAAGTAGGACTGCTGTCCAAAATACTAACGCTAATCTAGGACTCTTTAGCCCATTTTCCCAAAATAGGCCTATTAGGGAGGAAAAAAAACCAACTGAAAAAAGGTTCTGCCATATGACTTGAGGATGTGTTTCACTCGTGCCCTGGGAGCAAGGTTAGGGACCTTCTCTGAGCCCTCCTCCAAGCACTGCCACCTCCCGAGCAGTGCAGTGCAGTCACTGCACTGAAATGCAAAGAGAGGAGTTGGGTCTTCAGTCTCCGGGTTCCAACTCGTTTAAATATTCCTACTATAGATATTTAAATGTCACAGAGCTCCAGGAGCATTTGGACAACACTCTCAGGGACAGGGTGGGATTGTTGGGGTTTCCATGCAGGGCCAGGGTTGGACTGGATGGTCCCTGCGGGTCCCTTCCAGCTCAGGATATTTTATGATATTCTATTACATATATTATATTCATTTATATTATGATATTCTATGATTTCCATTGAGCTGTACCTCAAGGAGGGTCTTGTGCAGACCCTCAGGAAGCTCTTGTCAAAAGTCACTGCCAAACAACAGTCACTGCTCGTGCTGCAGCTCCTGCCCCATGTGCCAAGTAAAAAGGGGTGAATGGCCACAGCAAAGGTCTTCAGGGACACCCTGTGACCTTCTAATCAGAGAATGTGCCGAGCTGAAAGGCACCCACAAGGACCACCACCCTTAGCCCTGCACAGGAGCATCCCCAAGAGTCACACCACGAGGCTGGAAGGGACCTCTGGAAGCCCTTTTGTCTGAGCCCTCAAGCAAGGCCACCCAAAACCAGCAGCCCAAGACCATCAACATCCAGGTGGCTTTTGAACACCTCCAAGATTTAAGACTTCATCACTTCCCCGAGCAACCTGTGCCAGTGAAGCGAAAGGAGCGAGGGATCACAGTTTTAATGAACACCAGAGTCCTGGAAGAAACTGCTCCGAGGTTCCCTCCAACCAACGCTGTTCTCACTCTTGCTGTGACTGGGTTGTTTGCCAGGCCAACAGCACAACCCAGGACAAAGCCATGTTTTGGGATTATGCTGAGGGAATGCAGCAGCACCTTGTCAAATTTAAAAGCCGCACAATTTTGGTTACGGCATCTTCTTCTTTCCCAGAACTCTCAGTGAAGGGAAACCATCGGCAGAAATCCTTCTCCTTTAGAAAACACACCTCAATCTCAGGATAAAGCCACAGCCGGTAAATGTGAAAGAAGCAAGTGAGTAAATCCCCGCTTCCCTGCGCCCTGCAGAGCTCCACAGAACAATCAGCCAAGGCCTGAGGATCAAACTGTTTCTCTCCTTTTCCCTCTCCATTCCATGCAAAAGAAACCTCCTCACCCAACCTCAGTGGGATTGCCTCCGGTGCAAACCAGAGGCCGGGCTCCGCTTTGAAGCAGAAAACGCATTCTCTGTACAGAAAAACTGAGATCACAAAATCCTGAAGTTCCCCAAACCCACCCAAGGCTTCCAGAAAGGCAGAAAACTTCAGCTGTGTTTCATTGGAAAGGACCCCAAGTTACTCCAGAAGTCCCAGAGACATATAAAAGGCAATGCAATCCCAGTAAAAGGATGTAATTTGGTATTGCTTTGTCCTTAATGGCAGCTGGAAAATGAAATGCTGTCACCAGGTTCCATCTGCAGAGACATTCCAGCAGAGAGCCCGGGCGGTGTTTTCACTATTGCTTACAAATGAGCTTCCAGCTTTAACATACACTGGGGCATCTCTCAATTGCTGCATGTTGTCCCCTCTAATCATGTCTAAAAACTAGCCTGGAACCAAAGGCCACGCTTGAATTTGCCTTTCTGGCTAAAATGACAAGTGAATGTCGACGGTGGCAGGCTGACAGCAAGGCACAAACCTCTGACTGGCAGGGACAGCACACAGCTGCTACAACAGCTGCCTTCTTGGGGACTAAAGGGGTTATCTCGATCCACCCGGAGCAGTTTGGGCATTAAAAAGGGGAGGAAGAGTGAGATGAGTCCAACAGGTCGTAGCCAGCTGACTCCTATGGAGCCACCACAGGCAAGACACACCCCAAAGCTGAGCTTTGAAGCCCCTACACGACACCTTGAACTCCACGTCCACCCCGAGGCACGGCCCTTCATCTGGACAAAGCTGCAGGTGGGACACTGCCAAATCCTTGAGTCCAAGCCTGGGCCAAACATACAATAAATGAGAGGCTCGTTCAGCAAACATCCCAATTAACACAAATTACCTTGACAGCTTTCTGTGAGGACCACAGAGACACGGTGGCACTGGACATGCCAACTGGAAGGAGGTTCCAAACTGACTGTGAACCCACCTCCACCACGGTTTGCTTGTCCCAGAGAGGATTCCAGAGTCTACCATGAAGGGCAACCCTCAGATTCCATGTAAACCATGGCTGGGGACAGGCAGGGTCAAGAACACACAAATAAGAGGCACTGCAGGACGTGCAACAGCTCTGAGAAATCAGAGTGTTCACCTGACTGGACAGGCAGGGACCTTCCTTCATCCATGACTCTCCAGGGAATCCCTCTCACCTTGGCAGATGCCACCAAACCTTCCTCAGCAGAATTCCAGACACTGTACCTGGCACCAGGTCACTGGACAGGGGGAGATGAACTGCAAAGACAGGGGCTTTGCAATGTGTCGACTGAATCAAGCTTAATTTTCCTTCTGTTCGACCAGATTTTAACTTTTCCAAGGCCAAATCAGGGACCGCTTCTCAAAGCTGCGTTTTGGTCCATGATCTGCAGGGCTGTAAAACCCTTGGCAGGCGCAGAGAGCTGCTACCACACAATCCCAGGGGAGTATGAGGATGCCCAATACAAGATGCACGTTCAGCTGAAGAACATACTGACCCAGAAGAAGAGAGCAGAGTTGTAGCTGCCATCACTAGTACCAGGAAGAAGCAGGGTAGAGAAGCAATGCCTCACAATCCTTCATTTTTGCACTGCTGCGTGGCACAAAATATTAAGGGGGAAGTGGCGTCGCTTGATGACAGCAAATCCACCACATAAAATTTAAGGAGCACGTGTGTCGAAATAGGTTTGGGATTTAAGATCATCACCCCCCTTTTACGAAGAGTATCGTGATAAAACGCTGCACAAACAATAAACTCGGTAGGAACTTGACAAAACATTAAATGGTTGTGCTGAGAAGCTCTGTGAGCTCTCGGTCACCCCTTTCCCACTCCCCCAAAACCTGTGCCATGAAAGGAGAAGGGTGGCTGCCCCCTGCTCCCAGCTGCTAGGGTCTCACAGGGCACCCACGTGGTGGTCACTGCAGAGCACAGGGGGCTGCCAGAGGATCTGTGTGCCCACCGGTGGAGCTGGAGACGGGTTGGGACGTGGCAGACGTGTCCTCCCTGCAGCAGCAGCACATCAAACAAGGCTCCTCGCCCCTCTCCATCCCCCTGCCCTTGGCAACCTGCTCTGCTTCACGTATTGATCTGTGGCTCTGCCCTCCCCTTTGCTGCTCTCCCCTCTTCTTCCTCCGGGATGACCCCGGCTTTCATCAGCTTCAGCTCCAAAGGAATCAGCCCTGTCAGGCAAACAGGCCCCTCAAAGGGGTCTTTTCTCACACGTTCTGCCCCTGAGGCTCTTCCAGCCCTGCAGAGGGACACGGATCAGCACATGCGAGGGAGAGGACAAGCTTTCTGGCCAAGGTAAAGCTGCACTCTGGTGGTTTTATACCAGAGATATTTCATCTTATTTCTACCCCCTGACTAGTTGAGAGGAGACAGAGATGACCTGGGTTAACACACTGGCAGCGATGAAAATGTTCTGCTTACACTGGTGTCATGAAAATAAGTGTGGGGTTTTTTTTAAGAAAAAGGTGTTTAGCGACTTGATTTCATAATTTCAGCGCTTGAGGCACTTGTTATTTGGGATAGCATCCTGCAGAATCACAGCAGTGCACAACGGTTTGGATTGGAAGGGACTTTGAAGCTTATCTAGTCCAACTAGTCATGGGCAGGGACACCTCCCACTGTCCCAGGTTGGTCCAAGCCCCATCCAACCTGGCCTGGGACACTGCCAGGGATGGATCCAGGGGCAGCCACAGCTTCTCTGGGAATTCCAGCCCAGCCCCTCCCCACCCTCCCAGCTGGAATCCCTTCCCAATATCCCACCCAGCCCTGCCCTCTGGCACTGGGAAGCCATTCCCTGTGTCCTGTCCCTCCATGCCCTGTCCCCAGTCCCTCTCCAGCTTTCTGTAGGCCCTTTCACACAACCTCTTCAACACTTCTATCCAAATAAATACATCAAATATTCCTAAAAACCTGCAGAAAATGGCAGTAACATTCAAGCAAACATCAGCTGGGTGCCCCAACCAGGACATTCCCACAGGAAGCAGAGTCACCTCCCAGATCCGTCCCCTCATCCCAGACTGCACCCCCCGAACAGGGATCACTCGCCAGCTAAATATTACTCTTGCAAAGACCTTCTCCTGCTTAACATATTAGCAGGGATTTATAGGAGCGAGCGTCTGGAACACTGCTTAACAATGCTAATAGCAGAGTTCCAAGAAATCAGTAGTTTGGCAATTACAAATCCAGCAATCCAGGCTGAAATATGTGCTCACGCTGGCTAAACCTGTAATCCGAGTTCCCTCTTTCCCTTCTTGTTTTTTCCTCCCCTCCCCGTAATAAGTGGTTTAAATTTAGTAGGAATGAATCACTTGCTGCAGGTTTGCTCGCTTGGCTTGTTTCACTTCTTTTCCGCACTCAGAATCCATCTTGGATGACACCAAATGGGAAGACTGGAGGAGGGAAGGCAGAATCCGGCTTCCTGAAGGAAAGCCAGTCTGTTGCAAGCAGCGTCTTCCCAAACTTTGCTGTAGGTTAAGGATCTCAGTAACTGGGGAATCTCCTCCTGCTTTAATAAGCAGTGGGGCAGACACGCACCCAGCCGGTTCTAGGGACACTTCTGCTCTAAGCTGCGTCCACAGAAAGAGCCATCCCACGTGATCTGAAGACACATTCCATTCCCAAACGGTCTGTTCTGGCATCATGGGCACAGAATCACAGAACTGCTGAGGTTGGAAAACACCTCCAACACCGCTGAGTTCAACCTGTGACTGGTCACCACTTCGTCCCCCAGCCCAGAGCACAGAGTGCCACATCCAGTTATTAACCAGACACCTGCAGGGGTGGGGACGCCACCACCCGCCTGGGAAGCCCCTTCTGATCCTGACAACCCTTTCAGTGATGAAATTCCTCCTGATGTCCAACCTGACCCTCCCCTGGCACAGCCTGAGGCTGTTTCCTCTTGTCCTGTCCCCTGTTCCCTGGGAGAAGATGTCCATTCCAAGCTGGTTCCACCCTCCTGTCAGGGAGCTGTAGATCCAACTGGGACCCTCCTGTGCTGCTCTCAACCCATCCAGGCTGAGCAGCACCTTGGCTTTGCACGAGAGAGGCTTGAGGGCAAGGAGTCATGGAATGGCTTTGTTTGGAAGGGACCCCAAAGACCATCCAGTCCCACCACCTGCCATGGGCAGGGACACCTTCCACTAGACCAGGTTGGTCCAAGCCCTGTCCAACCTGACCTGGGACACTGCCAGGGATGGATCCAGTGGGAGCCACAGCTTCTCTGGGAATTCCAGCCCAGCCCCTCCCCACCCTCCCATCCAACAATCCCTTCCCAATATCCCATCTAATCCTGCTCTCTTCCAGTCCAAGCCATTCCCCCTCGTCCCGTGTGCTTCTGCCACACAGAAGGGAGGTGGGAAGGAGGGAGGCAGAGCAGCAGGTGACAGCTTTGGGACAGCTCCACAGGACTATTATGGCAAAACTTTGCTAAATATATCGGCCCTGCAAAGTAGGTGGGTCAGAACATACCTCCAAGAGAAATCCAGATTTGGAAGCACAGCCCAAGTGGGAACCTATACGTTCAAAGGAGGTATGAGCACAAGCAGAAGGGCTTTAAGCAAGAACACTTGAAGGATTTGGAGTTTCCCTGCCCCCCCTCACACGCAGAAATCCAGCCAAAAGCACAATGGAAAATATTCCTTAGGAAAGAGGCAAGAAAAAAGAAATGGATGCACAGAGAGGGGAACTGCCCTGCAGCCTGAAGTGGAATTATTTAGGAAGCTTGGGAGCAAATTGAGACTGAGCTACCAGCCTACACCCTCTCACCTGTGACAGGGCTGAGACTCAGCAACTCATCCCACGTGGGACACCCAACCTGCTGAGCTGCAGATGGGGAGCCACTGACTTCCTGAACACACCGTACTGACAGGGCTGTGTGAAACAAAACACTGACTCCAGTGTCAGGAATCAGAGAATCATGGAATTCCAGAAAGGCTGGGGCTGGAAAGGGTCTTAAAACTCACCCAGTTCCAACCCAAACACCTCCCACCGTCCCAGGTTGCTCCAAGGGAATCCAACCTGCCCTTGGACAATTCCAGGGATGGGGCAGCCACAGCTTCTCTGGGCAACCTGTGCCAGGGCCTGCCCACCCTCCCAGCCAAGAACTCCTTCCTAAAATGACACCTAACCCTCCTCTCTCTCAGAGAGAGTCATTCAGTAAGAAGGGGATAAAAAACCGGAGTTCTGTTACGGAGAATTCTGGGCTGTGAGAGAGTTCTGCTGAATCTCTCTCAGAAGAGGAAATCCAGCTTCAGCTGGGGGAATGTATTGGAAGTGTTGATAAAAGCCAAAATTGCAGAACATTTGGAAATGCATAATTTAGTAGAGGACATCCAGTACAGATTCATAAAAGGAAGGTCATGCCTGACAAATCTGCTGAAATCCTTTTTATTATACGACCAAATCGTTAGGTTAGACAAGAGCGAAACAGTGGACATAAGTTATCAGGATCTCAGGAAAGCATTTGATTTTGCACCACTCAGGCTGATTTACAAAGCCATAAAGTATTGCGCAGGGAGAAGGAACTGAAATGGATTGAAGAACATTTTAGGGATAGGAACAAAGGCAACAGAGGGAGCGGAAGGAATCTGAAACAGAGAGGTGTAAAGGTCAGGCTGCTGCTAAAGGCATAAAACCAGGCTCTGAGAAGAGGAAAACTTCAGCTCAGCCACCATTTCAGGGACAAGAACGCCTGGATTTGGTGGCAGAACTGCACAAGAGTTTTACCAGCGGCAGTAAATTGTTAGGAAATCGGGTGCAGAAAGGTGGATGAGCAAGAAGGGTTTTACTAGCGGTAGTAAATTGTTAGGAAATCGGGTGCAGAAAGGTGGATGAGCAAGGCTTGGCACTTGCTAAAGCACAGGAGAGGTGCAGCACCAACCTGTGGATTCAGCTGCGCTGGAGCCGAGGTGGGAAAGGACCCTCTGGCTGGGAATCCACACTCGTTTTAAAGAGGATTCAGGAATTTTATGGCCATTAATAAAAGCTGCAGCTACGCATGCTGTGGTAATGATATGGGTAATTAAATCTGAAGCTTCTGGGAATTAAGCTGATGGCCTGAAAGGGTCAAAAAGAAAACTCCCCTTGTGCTTAATCAGAGGAATGGCTTTGCAAGCTGGATGGGTGCATTAAGTGTCCTGTCCTGACCGTGGGGTGACACACAGAGCTACATCACACGGACCTCTGGAGTGGTCCAGCTCCCCAAAAATCACCAAGGTTTCAGGTAGGACACACCAAGAGAAGCCAGTGCGGTTGGGTTGGCTCCCCTCGGGCAGTTCTGCACGGACAGAAAGAGCTCCCACTCATCCCAAGGTTTCCCATGGGCTGCTGGCAGTATCTTCTCCTGGGAAGTGCCAATTATTCTCCTGGCTGGGAGGCTGGGGACGAGCTCTGTCGCTCAGTGACGACGCAAGAAGGTTTTATCCTTTTTTTTTGCCTTTTTCTAAGGGAGCAGCAAATCTTTGCAATGTCCTCATGAGGCAGGGGTAAAATTCTCCACGGCAAAATGAGCCTGAGCTCCTTGGCTCAAGGTCACCTGTGACAAAGATGAGAACAGAGCGTGGATCTTCTGATTCCCACTCCTGTGCCCTGAATTCCAGGCCACGGTGCTGCTGCCACCACCTGTGGGGACAAGCCTTTCAATCTTAAAGGCTGTCAAACCCCAGCAGCTTTTATAAGCACTGAAAATCACTTTAAATAAACTTCGGTTCGAGGGGAAAAAAAAATAAAATAAAAAGTTAGGGGAGAACAGGTGGACTCCTGTGACACCAGAATTCTTCAATGCACAAAGGATCTTTCATCTCGCTGTTCTACACGGCACCTTTAAATATTCTTCTACATAAAGGCATGATATGCAAGAGCAAAAGAATAACTGAGAAACAGTAATCCCTAACAGATCAACTGTGCTTTATCTACACAGATTCTGCTCTCATAAAAGCACAGAGGAAAGGGAGGGGGGGTGGAGAAAAGTACATTCTTATTGTTTTCTGAAGCTTAAAATAACCACAAAGTGAGAAAAATCAAAGCTGTTCCATGGAACAACCAGGAGAAAAAAAAAAGTCTCGCTGAGCATTTGAGAAAGACAGTAAATGGCAGAAGATGGAATCAGAGATTTAGTGAGTGCCACGGCCACCAGGCTCAGATCCTAAATTTGGGCTGCGCTTAAACCGGTGTGGTTTAAATCTGCTGGAACCTACGTGCCCCATATATGATTTCAGCTGGCACTGGCAGCAAAGGCTGCAGCTCTGGCTGCCATCACATCCTCCATTTGCACTTCCCAACTTCTCTGAAAACTTCCTTTTTTTTCCCCCAGTATAACACGACTGGAGGGAAGCAAACTCTGCAGGAAACCTGCTCCCTGCGAGAGAGACAGGAGGCAAAGGGATGGGAGCAATGAGGAACAAATCATCTCTGCTGAGGGCGGGCAGAGCTGCCGACAGTTTATTCTCGAGGCTGATTGATTAGGGAAGTTTCTCCACTTCCAGAAACAAGCAGAAAATGCATTATCTACTAGAGCTGGTTTGGAACCAAACACTTGGGCTGAGCTTTAGCACACAGCCCAGGCTGGTGCTGAAGGAAGCAGCAGGAGAGTGGCCAAAAGAATGGCTAAAACCCATTAATTTATTCCTCACACTCAGACATCTCATATTCCAGCCCTGACTTTCCTTTCCTTTCCTTTCCTTTCCTTTCCTTTCCTTTCCCCTTTCCCCTTTTCTTTCCCCTTTCCTTTTTCCTTTCCTTTCCTTTCCCAAACCTTCCCTTCCCTTTCCTAACCCTCTTTCAAACACCAGGGAAGATTCTTTATGATTTGCCACTCAGACTTCTGAAGGTGGGGTTGTACCTATATATTTTTATACATACATTTTATTTTAAACCCAAATAAACGATAAAGTCCATTAATCTCATCCCTTTCAGCCAAAAAGATCCCCAAAATAGGAGTTGGACGGAGACAAATCCAGGACCTTGGCAGCTTTACACACGTGTAATTTAGATGTTAATTAAGTTGGTTGCCAATTAAAAGAGTTTTAAGACTTCTTATGGCAGGGATGCTTCCATCCCTGGACCTCCAGCTGCCGGGTACCACAGAGGAGCCACCAGCATCCCCCAAAAATCTGCTCCAAGAGTCACGGCTGCACCACCCAGGGTGGGAACTGCCCTTTCCCTCTGCACCACTGGCTGCCAGCAAGTTTCTAACAATTATAATTCAAAGAACACCTGCAATGTCTCCTGTAGACCAGTGACACAACAACTGGCAACGCCAGCAAGGAACTGCTCTTCTAACAAGCTTCCAGTTTTAAGGGCAATTAAAGAAACAAAGCCAAGTATTTTTAATTCACAGGCGACTTCCACTTTGATTCTCGACTCTTAGATACGTTCCCAGGACATCTCCAAGCGCGCAGGTGTTGCTCAGAGGGGTTTTCCAAGGTATCCACACCAAAATCCAGGGGGGAGTGAGTGGAAAGCCTTTCCTATGCAAGCTTTTCGACCTGTCCCATCATCAGCTCCCCCCTTCTCCTTGGAGCTGGAGAGGTTCCACCTTGGAAAGTTCATCTTCTCATCTGAGAACTACAAATTTTGACTCTAGCCCTTCAACAGAGGTATCCAAGTTTGGAAATTGGACGTCCACCAGAGGACTGGAGGAGATATAAATCAACACATCGCTCCTCACACGTAAGAGCTACTGTTTAACGCAATATGCCAAAAAAATAAAATGTGAGTTCCTCTAGACAGTCTGCAACAGGCAATTATCTAAAAAACAATTTCTCACCAAGTTCTGAACGTTCCTGCTGACCAACAATTCTGCTGCCAAGCACAGGAGATGCGAGGATGGGGTTTTTTTTCCTTTTTAGCTAGTTCTAAGAATATTATCCAAAACACTGACTTATACAAAGGGGTACTTTCAACTCCATTTATTACTTGGTTCTTTATGATTCTTTACACCCAGCTGATAATGCACTGGCACACTTATCTGTTATATAAATCTCTGTCCCCATCCACACAAGGATACTGTTTGTTAAGCCACTTTAACCCCTCGTTAGACACGACTTACCACTGAAAACAAAGCCAAATTCCCATGACTGAGGTGAGTCATAGGATTTAAACGACTCCTGAAGACATTCCAAAGCTACAGCTGCAAGATCCTCTGGAGGACAGAGCAGGACAGGAGTCCCTGAGGGTATCTGGAGACAATGAATTACATCTCTCCCTCTGAGGGTATTTGGAGGCAATGAATTACCCCTCTCCCTCTATTTCCACCTTTCCAAACAAGTATCCACACCCTTTTTTCAGGATGTGAGTTCAAGTCCTCTGCATACATTGGTTATGAGTTCCCCCTTCTAGTAGCCAAAATAGATGGATCTTCCTAAATTCACTTTATATTAAAAAACAATCAGCTGATTATCACAGAATGGTTTGGGTTGGAAGGGACCTTGAGGGGAGCATCCAGTTCCACCTTCCCCTATCCCAGGTTGCTCCAAGCCCCATCCAACCTGGCTTTGGACACTTCCAGGGATGGGGCAGCTTCTCTGGGCAACCTCTTTATTTTGTCCCCTCTTGGTGGCACCGGAGGGAGTGGACTACACAGAAGGAGCCGTGTAGGACAGGTGTGATCCACCTGAAATACCTGGATCACTGGAGAGGGTTAATGGTTACAGAGAGCTGGCTGATTCCCCGCAGTTCTCACCAAGGAGCTGCACTGAGAGAACCATTTAAGGATCTGGAAAAGGGAAGGAGAAGTGGGGTAACTCTGACAGCCTCTTTTTTTAAGACCTTTTTGAGGATCCAAATCAGGAAGTGAGACACCTCAGCCATTCTCCCACTGTCCTCACATTCACAGTTCATATTTGCTTTTCTTTAAGTTCCAGCTCCCAGAGTCAAATGATTGGAACAAAAAGGAGAGGGGGGAGAAAGCAGCTGAGTAAAGTGAATGTTATACCTCTAAGACAGAATTAAGCCCTTCACGTTACCAAACCTTGACTTAACAACATTTATTTTAGTGTATTTAATGCTGTAAATAACAGTTAATTTCAAAAGACTGCTCAGCCTTCATACTTGGGAATACAAAAGTCTTGGCAAAAAGACCCCAAAAAGCCATGATTGGTCTAAATAACTCTCTTAACCTGCAAGAAATTAGCCTGGAGCCACTTTTATCTGCGACCGAGACTGATAAGGCAAGAACCAGTAAGAGCCCCTGTTGAGAAGAGCTCACAGCAGACGAGCTCCAGGAAGAAGGTCAAGGAGCTTATGGGGGAAACTGGTACTGGAGAGATTTGGGCAGGGGCAGAGACACCCAGTGACCCAAAGTTTGTCACTCATAAACTATGAGCCACAAAAACATTTAGGCTGGAAAACACCTCCAAGATCCTTTGACCCATCACCACCTTGTCAAGAAGACCAGAGTGCCACGTCCACTCTTTCCTTGGACACCTGCAGGGATGGGCACTCCAAACCTCCCCGGGGAAGCCTTTCCACGAAGACATTCCCCCTGGTGTCCAACCTGACCCTCCCCTGGCACACCTTGAGGCCATTCCCTCTTGTCCTCTCCCTCGTTCCACGGGAGAACCCACATCTGGTCGCGGCTCCAGCCGCTCCTCCAGCTGCAAGAAGGTGGCTGGGCGCCTGCAATGAGCGTTCTTCCTGCCCTCAGAGTCTGGCTCCGGGGCTGGGCCGCCCGTCAGCCCGACCCCGCGGGGCTCTGCTGCTCCTGAGTGGCCCGGGCAGGATTTACGAGCAGCCACTGGCGTTGTAAGACACGGGGCAGTGAAGGGCTCGCGGCACGTCTGCAAGGAGAGCTGACACCGTAAGTCACCGTGCAGTTGGCTGGGGGAGAAGGAGGGACGGCACACACACACACGCATACAAATGGATTAGATCGCAGCCCCGCCGAGCCGCTCCAGAGCCGCCGTAATATTCTTAAAACGCTTTCAGCTCTGAAACCAAGACGTGAAAGCTCCCCGTTCTTCAGGGGCCGAAGGCAAAGCCGAAGCAACACAAGAGTCCTCAGTAGTTAAGGGGCCACGGAGCTCCCCAGCTCTTCCAGGCAGCACTGCAGGCTTGCAGAGTAACACTGTGTACCCATTAACTCCGAGTCCACGCTTCGGCCAGGATTTGTTTGGCTGCGTTACGGCCAAATCACTTTTTGTGCCCGTCTTCCTCCTACGTGGGATGGCCTGACAGAACAGGATGCCAACGCTGAAAGCACTGACTGTCTCAGACTTTACCATCTTTGATTAAGAAGGCCCTTTTATTGCAGGATCACTTAGACTTTACAGATAACTGTTGCTGCATTGAGATGAAGTTACTGGCAGGGAACGCTCAGGGCAACTCAGGGAAGAGCAGCCGGAATATTAAGACTCCTCCAGTGAGCTATTCCAGAAGGCCAGCATAGAAATTGATTCCCTAATATCAATTTTTTGCTGATAATTATTTCTCGTGCTCCCTAGAGCAGATGAGGAAACACCCTATTCCTCGTTTCCCTACAGGAAACTCCCCGGTTGGGTTTGCACAACTCTCGCCGGGTGGGTGGGTTGTTGAAGGATTCACTTCACAGCTCCTTGTCCTTCCCTCCCACTGCAGGAACCCCCTCAGAATTCATCTGTCCATCCTTTCACTGCCACATCCTCAGCTTCCACATTAACTTCACAACTTGTTCCCAGTGCTGTTCCTGCCCCACATTCCCACTTTGCTTGTCCAAGAGCAAGCCTGTGCTACAGCTGGATCCACGTGGACTGATAAATGGGAATCAAGATCTGTACACCCGCTCCCATGTCCTCCTTTTTGAGGGACCAGATATAAAACATATCAAGAATCAAGGGTTTCACAGCTGGACAAGAAATCCCCCTGTTTTATCAAGGCTGGCACATATCCTGGAGGATTTCCTTCCCATTTCATTTCACACCTGCCACTCCCTGTATTAGGAGCGCGGGTAAACAGCAGCTACCACTTAATTTCTCCTTACAATTTGTTATTTCTATTCTATCTCAATTTTTCATCCAAATGGAAGCTCCAGTATATATAAACTCCATCAGTAAGTTGTACCAGCCCCCGACTTATGCTTTGTACGTGCAAAATTTGAGACAGAATTAAAAACCTGATCTAGAACGTGGGACAGAAGCAGCCAAGGGTGTAAGATCGTACGCAGCATTGCCTTCTCCTTCCAGTTTCACCCCTCTGAGCAGCACCAGGATTTTCCATTCATACAAAGGCTTCTTTGCCCTCATCAGAAATAAAACTAAGTATTTTCTGACTTACTAAGCAGAGCTTAACATCTGCAAGAACCCAGGGAATGCTTTGTCATCTCCAGCAGCAGCCCCTTGAGCCATGGCAGGGACAGTCATTCCTCACAGCATCACCCAGGGGCACAAACAGCAGGGAATGGATGACCTGCCAGTGTGGAATTCCAGGGAAACTGGGAGTGACAGAACGCTGGGACTTCACTTTGGCTCCGATTTACAGCACAGCACATCCACCAATGGAATGCTGGCACATCAGCGTGGCCAGGGGCGTCGGGTTTTAAGGCTGTACAAAAGTAAAGAAGCACGTTCTCAAGGAATAATTTTAATTTTTTTTGGGCGGGGGGGGGAAAGGGGAGGCCTTGAAGCATCTTCTACCCAAATACTGCCAGCTTTTGGCATGGTGCAAGCACTGGGCTGTAAGAAGCACCACAATATTGGATATGGGGAGGTTTCATCTTCACCCCAAAACCGTGGCCTTTCCTCCTCACCATAATTATTTACACAGCGCTGGGGATGCGCAGCAATAAGAAAATAGTTCATTACCAAAGGATTTAAGGGGCTCTTTACAGCTGAGACGAAACTATGGCCATCCCACAGAGAAACACAAGAGGGAAAGGGGTTGGGTTCCATCCCCAAGAACACAGAGCGGTGCCTGCCCCCCTCGGTGGCCTGGGGGATCCAAACAGCGACCAAACCACTTGAACTCAGCTGCCAGACACGCACAAAATTAGAAAAGAAAAAAAAACCCAAACAACCTGCTGTTGAACTCCTTCGGAGAGGAAATAAGAAATTCAGTATGTATTCCGTGTTGAAAACCAGCTTAATACATTTTTCACCTTGATTATCAAACCAGGCTTGCATTCACCATCAAATGGTGGGAAACTGCCTGAATTCATATTAGAATTCATAAGGGAAGATGGGGAAAAAAAAGGGGGGGCTTGAATTCTATTTTAATTGGCTTTTTTAAAAGTTCCATTAAAATTCTGATCAACTCTTCCAAAACACAAACTTACGATAATGTTATTTAAAATTACACATAAAATATTTAGCAGCATTGGTTATTGCTGCCTTTTGGGGAGGCTGGGAAGGGAAGGGAAGTAAATCCCAGTCCTCAACTGGGAAAAACTACAGGAGGAGCACTGGGAAGGAGAGTCAAGTGCTGAAGCACTTTGGCAGAGACAGGGAATAATGTGTTCATTTATAAATGTAAATGTTAAAGAATTGAAATGAGGGTTTCCTGAATTATGTACCTGCTCCAGGAGGTATTCCTGCCCACTTCCCTACCAGCTAAGCATTCCTGCTCCTGCCCAAGGAAAGGAATTAGGAAATTAACTGGCCAGCTCAATCTGTTTGCAAATAAACACGCTCCAAATAGTCACCAGCCAATGGAAATCAACCCGTCTTTAGGAAAATAATGAAAGTACAATCCCAAAACAAGATTAAAATCGATGATTTAAATCAAAGCTTCCCTCTTGCTGATGTAAATCAAAGTGATTTAGATCACAGCTTTTGATCAATTCACTCGTTTGCATAACATTGATCGTTTATCCCTTAAAATGTCATCAAGGGGCCAAAGTTAGCTGGGTCCTTCTCTAAATCTCAGCTCACCCAGCATAAATAAAGCTTCAGTGTTCTTATTTAAAAATGAATCAAATTCGCTATCAACTGAAACATTTCCACTACCGATGTCTAACCCTACCTGGGCTGCTGGAGGGGTTTGAAGGACAAAGAAACGAAGGTCCCGCAGAAACCCCAAGCACAGCTGGAGTCCCAGCCCAGCTGACAGGGCTCTGGACATGTCCTGACCACCAACAAACACGCTGATGGGACAAACAAGTGTTTACAGGACCCCTCGAGCCCATCAATCCCCCTTAATACAGTTGGGTAGCCAGGGGTTATTGATCCCTGGTGGTGGATCCTCACAGCAGGGTGGATGGGGCTTGGAGCAACCTGGGCTAGTGGGAGGTGTCCCTGCCCATGGACTGGATGAGCTTTAAGGTCCTTTCCAAACCAAACCATTCCTTTCTGTTCATCTTGGTGCTCATGAAAGCTGAATTCTCCTCCCAGTTCTCCCTGCCTTGCTTTGGTCTTTCCAACAGAAACTATTCCTGGTGCGTGCAGATCTTTCCCAGTTACTGTCATTTCTGCCTCATTTCCTTCTGCCTCAGACTCTTCACCTGAGCTTTTGAGTCATTCTGATACTGCCCAAACCCTTTTCCAAGACACCCTTCAAAACAACAACTCCTCCCCACAGTTCCACCTTCGCTCCTGCAGCTCCTGGTTCAAGGCAGGACGAGGAAAGGGAATGCTGGAGCAACTGGAAGCAGGAGAGAACACAACGGATGTCAGGATGATACGGACTGAAGTCAAGCAATTCCTGGGAGGGTGGGCAGGCCCTGGCACAGGTTGGGCAGAGAAGCTGTGGCTGCCCCTGGATCCCTGGAAATGTTCAAGGCCAGGTTGGATGGGGCTGGGAGAACCTGGGCTGGTGGGAGGTGTCCCTGCCCATGGCACGGGGTGGAGCGAGATGAGCTTTCAGGTCCCTTCCAACTCAAACCATTCTGGGATTCCAGGAATTATCAAGCACACTGGGACAGCACAGGCATCTCCTACGAATTCAAAGGACACTTTGCTCCCACTTTTTACCCAAACTGCAGCTCTCAAAACCGATGAACATCCATTGAGTGCTTTCACCCATTTCATTGGCATACACAAAAACAAGACTGCCTCGAATACCAAGCAGGTTTTTTTCCTAAAAGCAAACATTTCAAGGCAACAGCACGAAGCAAATAACCGTATCCTGGTCACTTTGATCCAATTACAATAAATTTTAAAGTATTACAGTACTTTAAAGATTAAACAGTGCTGCAGCTTCTCATCTAAAGTTACCACGCTGGAAAAGTTCTTGCTTCGAGAGCACGCGGCCCCGACTGCGTGAGCTTTTCCACTTGGGAGATTCAAAGTGGATTTAGCAGGATTACCAGCATACTTCAGCATTTTCAGGATCCGAGCTTAAATGGTATCTCCAGCACACATGTGGGGGGAAAAAAAAAGGGGGGAAGGAAAAAGAAATCTGTTCCTAAGAAAACCAGGAAGCTATCGATCCTAAGGAGCTTTATGGTTTTTGACTCCAAACTACGAGGGAAGGAATGAAAACAAACACTCTGGGTTTTAGTAAAGGAGTTTTATCTAATTCCATGTATTTATGATCTATTCAGTTGTCACTAATTGGTAAGGAAAGCAAAATATGCAATAGGAAGAGACAGTATTTTTAGATGACAAAACTCAGATCATAGTAAAGGCACTTACTGGTTCAGGACTGAACAAAACCCCAAACTTTATAAATATTAAGTTATTATGCTGTCCTAAAATACCTTTGGTGGACAAACCACCAAAAAACCCTCCCTCAAACCCCTACACAGAATCACAGAATGCTAAAGAGTTTGGAATGGACTTGAATCATCTCTTTCCCACCCCCTGCCATGGGCAGGGACACCTTCCACTATCGCGGGTCACTCCAGGCCTTACCCAGCCTGGCTTTGAACGCTTCCAGGGATGGAACACCCCCAATCTCCCTGGCCAACCTGTTCCAGAGCCCAACCACCCCCGCAGTGAAACATTTCTTCTTAAGACCTAACCTAAATTTCCCCTTTCTCAATTTTTATGTTACACGTAGCAAAACGCTGTTTTCCTCATTTCAGAGAGCGGATGGAGCTCAGCTCACTTCAGGAGAGCAAACAGCCCAAGCCCAAGGAACAGGAAAAGTTGATATCCCAAAAGGAGAGCAAAAGAAGCTAGTACAGCTGCATATAGACATTTCCTGCCTCAAGATTTCACAAATTAATTCTCCAATACACTCAGAAAACTAGAGTTGCCTTAAACTGATGCCCAGATTTGTTCCCAACCTTCCCCCCCGCCTTGTTAAACTCCTTACAATTTATTTTTAACTCCTGCACAGAAGCTGCATCTGTCGAGGATGCTCTTTTTGCAAACAGAGCTCCTGCTCTCGAGCCTGCAGGGAGACTTGCCTGCCTTGCCTTCGGCACAGCTGAACCGTTTGTGAGCAACAAAAGATTCTTCTACACACCGAGCCCAACTTTAACCTCTCCACACCACAGCCCTGCCACCCACCCAAGGCAGGGAAAGGACATGCCCAGGGAAGCTGCGGCTGCCCTTGGATCCCTGGGAGTGTCCAAGGGCAGGCTGGATTCCCTTGGAGCAACCTGGGCTGGTGGAAGGTGTCCCTGCCCATGGCAGAGGGTGGAACAAGATGAGTTTTGATGTCCCTTCCAACCCAAGCCATCCTCTGATTTACGATTCCATCCTGCTGCCATCTTCAGTGAGCTCAAAAGAGGGATTTTAGAAGTAGATAGCCTATGTTTAACTTGCATTTAAAGCCTTTAAAAGTTAAAGGAGTACAACGAATGATGCCAGGACAAGCATTATCTCTAAAGATAAACGAGCTCAAAATAGGCAGCAGAGAGCCCTGTTAGCAGTGAGCATCCTGCCCTTATGTATATCCTTCCACAGGAGCAACTGCAGCAGTTCCAACAATCTTCCAGAGTCATCCTGAAAGAAGGAAAACCAAGTCCTGAAGGCCTTCATCTTGACATGGCCTTAAAAGAAGAGCTCGCTCAGCACGTTACTTGTGGTCACTTCTTTTCCAAGTCCAGACAAGCCATGAATACACAGGATTCTTTCCCCCAAGGGGAAATCCCTGGAGTAGACTCAAAGCTGGACAGACCCTGAGTTTCCAGCAGGGGCCATCTCCCCTGTGCAGCTCCAGGACTGCATCCCTGCTCTCTGCGAGGGAGGGGAGGCTCTGCCACAGGTTATGGGCTCCCCATCCCTGGTGGCACAAGTTATGGGCTCACCATGCCTGGTGGCACAGGTTATCAGGTTATGG
>VWZF01001381.1:665850-686350 GCA_013396755.1 Sclerurus mexicanus
TGGACTCCCCATCCCTGGTTGCACAGGTTATGGACCCCCCATCCCTGGTGGCACAGGTTATGGACTCCCCATCCCTGGAAGTCTCCAAGGCCAGGTCAGATGGGGCTTGGAAAAAAATGGGATAGTAGAAGATGCCCCTGCCCATGACACGGGGGGATGGAACAAGAGGAGCGTTAAGGTCCCTTCCACCTGAACCATTCCTTGATTTCCTCGTCCCTGGCCCCACATCCCACTGAAAGGCTGACCCCAGACGGGCACCCAAATTCGGGATACGGGGCCATGGAGCAAAGGCATGGCTGTGCGCGCGAGATGCCCACGCCGATGCCGCATCCAGCCAGAGCAGAGCCAGCAGGGCCGGGGCTGCCACGGCACGTGCCCCCGGCTCCACAAACACAGCTGCAACGCTCCCAGGCAAAGGTGCATCTGCACGGCTGCAGACTCATGCAGTTTAAAAATAAAAGCTTTAAAATCGCTTCCTAGTTTAAAAGAATTTAAATCAGAGTTAAAAAAAAAAGAAAAACCAAGCCACGGAGATGCGTGTTTTGCAAAAAATTTTCCAAGGGAAAATTATATCAAGGCAGTGAACTGGTGGAAGGCACTTGGTAAGCACCGGGAACTGGTGTGTGATGAAGTGCCAAGCCATCTTTCCAGCAGAATCCTTGTCTGCAAGTACAAAAGAACAAACATTTTCTTTTTACTTTGCTTATTTAGCTCAGTTCAATGACTGCTGCTTTCAAAGTTGGGGAATCAGCTGGGAATTCAGAAGGCAGGAAAAACAGTTTCTCGCTTTTAAATGAGGAATAAAAATAAGGTAAGTTGATGAGCTCCGCCAGCTCTGTGTTTTTGAAGGACAAGGTAACCAGAAATGAGGTGAAATTCAGCTCATCGAGACAAGACTCACTGCATTTAAAAAAATGTATTTTAAAAGAAAAGCTGCATTTTGACATAAGTGTAACACAAGCCTTAACATCAAGTAAAACTGCACTTCTAACTGAATTAGTTTCCATGCAAATGGAGCTTGACATGATTTTAAATAAGAACCAGCTGGGAAATATGCAGGATTAACCATGTTCTAATTCAGCACGGAATAAATGTATAGGAAGCAATGCAACTGCTTAGGTCACACCTGCCACAAAACTCCGGAGTTCTCAGCACAACCCAAGAAATACGAGTGCAAAACAAAACAAAGGATCAATTTTTCAAACCCAAAGTTTCCTGCCTGCTCTTTAAACCACTTCAAATTTCCATCGACCCGCATCCTGCAGTGTTAACTTTGCACAACCACCCTCTGGTTCCCGCAGCATCCACTGGATCCATTTATTGGAGGTGAGAGAACTTCTGGGATGGATTTAAAGGAGCGTTACCTCCCTGGGGAGGCAGCCCAGCTTCTGCCCCGAGCAGCTAAGGGAAGGGGAGCAAAGGAAATTCCGGGAGACAGCTGGAAGACCAGAGGAATTTGGGCCTCTCTGTTCAAAACGCGAGACTCGAGCAAGCAAAAGGCACCGTTCCTTTAGGAAGAACATCCAAACGAAAATGAAACCACCCTGAGCTCAAAGGGGCCAGGGCTGTGAGTTTTGTACCACATGGGATATAAAGGAAATGCTTAAACAGGTGTAAAAATTGTTTATAAATTATTAAACTGTGCTTTGAGCAGAGTTGGCCACTCCAGTGCCAGGAAGCAGCAAAAGCAACATCCAGAACTTTAGGGGACAATTTACCTGCTGTCAAGAAGCAGAGGAGGTTTTAGTCTAAAGGAGGAAAAGGCAACTGATGACATTTCACATCAGACCCATTCAAGACACCAAAACAAGCCACAAACACAATCCCAAGCCAAGAACACCCCGAGTGCCAGAGCTGTCCAGCACCCACACACCCAACACCAGGGGATGAGCCACTCCAGCTGTTCCAGAGGGGTTTGTTCTAAAGCAAATACCAGCAATTTGACACCTTTCCATCCACACCTGACTGAATATGAAGCAGCCCTGAGGAGAGGACTTGGGGGTGCTGCTGGGGGAGAGGCTGGACATGCCCCCCATGGGCACTTCCAGCCCAGAAACCCCCCATATCCGGGGCTCACCCACAGTGTGGGCAGCAGGGGAGGGGGGGNTCCCTTCCAACCCAAACCACTCCATGATCCTACAGCCTCGCAGAGGTGAACGCAGCAGGTCTGTGTTGCAGGAGACAGGTCTGCTGGGACATAGAGCAGCCGGAGGGGTTGGAGCACATCCCACTGGGACCCCCAGGACCAGAGAGGTCCAGCAGCCCAGCAAGGTGTTACCTTTGCAAAGCCACGTTGTCCAATGGCCTTGTCTACACAAATGGGAAGGATTAAACCAGACCTCAAAGTAATTTAAATAAATCTGCACCACCTGAGTGTCTCTCTGAGTGTCTCCACCTGAAACTGGTTCCCTATCAGCTTAAATTTGTGTCTCCACACCTGGGAGTTCTCCTAAGCACAGGAGGCAACACCCACAAATTGACCTCTAACCACTGCCATGCACCCGAGTTAAAAGTGATTTACACCTGGTGCTAATTTTACCCATTGGAAGTCACAGGCATAAATTTTATGTGCATACAAACGCATTTGTGTGGATATAAAAATACACACAAATACATGAAAAGAAGCCACCCCCTGTGCTCCAAATCTAAAAGCTTCTCGCAGCCATTCCATAAACCTCACAACGAGAGCCAGACACACTTGATGTTTTTATAAAGTCTGCAACTAAACCAATAAAATAAATAAATAATAAAAGGTCATAATTCATCACCCTGACATCAAATCAGCAGATTGGGACTTCAGTATATCAGAGTGATGGATATAGACTTGTTTTAAGGACGGTTTAGTCTGCATTATGCCAGAGCATTTATTGTTGCCTTTAAGACTGTTTCTTTCCAAGATGTTTCAAATAAAAGCAACACTTATTTTCCCTAAACTGCCTGATCTGTGAGTCCACTCTTCAGCGAAAGAATTGTCCTCAAAAAATCATGGCTTGAGAAGCAACAGACAGTGGGTGGTAGAAAACACAGTTTCTTGCTTTTCCTTATTTTCCTTATTTTCTCTTGCCTGCCAGGTGATCCAATAATCAGCCTTTGATGGGTATCAAGAGTTAAGCCTCTCTAAGGGAAAAATCCTTCCTAATGGACACCCCAGCATCACAAAACCCCTCCATCCACCAGTTACCTCCACTGATGTTCCACTTTGCCACGGCGTCAGGCTGCTGGAGCACCACTGTCCTGGGATGTGCTGCCACGACCAGTCCCCCCAGTCCAGCTTCCCTCTGCTCAGACCAGTGTCTACCCTCTCCCTGTGACCCACACCTGCCCTTTTACCCTCCCCCTCTGCTTTTGATGAGCTCAGAATAAAAAAGCTGCTGCATCTCCATAAATGTAAACTCTGATCTTGCATCAAATGCTCTTCAATAAATGAACACACACTTTTCAGCTACAAGTCACACATATATATATACATATATAAATATATACATTTTCATCACCAGAGCACACTGCAAAGTATTAATTCTCATCACAACCCCTGATGGTGGCAAACCACACCAACTTCACAGGCAGTCCAGTGCAGGAGGTGCACACAAAGAGGTCTGACAACCACCTCAGAACATGCTGCTGGGCTCACATCACGCTTCTTACCTTAAACAAGTCCACCTTTATGAAACAACTCCATGGGCCACCCTGCATCCCACTGACACCATGATACACAGAAGGGGTAGAGTCATAAACCCACTCAAGTGTTTGCTACAGCACTTTCTTAATTATGAATATTGGTAAAATTCTGCATCCCTTCAGCTTCTGCTTCTCAGGCAACCCCAGCAAACACCCAACACGCCCACGGGACAGAACATTTAAATTTGCTGCAATTCTTTCAGGCCCCCCCCTCTAACACCTCACAGACCACCAAGAGTCAAGAAGGTCCCACTGTGGGACTCGCTGTTTGATCCACATTTAACCAAGACCTCCTCGGGTTTTGATCTGTGTTGCAAATGGTGCTTTGTAAGCACAACTGGTAATCAATCTGGAAAAGAGGAGGAAATGTAAAGGAATGAATCATCATTTCTACCTGTTCTCTGCCCCCATCAGTTTTACAACCCTTCTTCGAGGCTGCTCAGGCAAGCCAGGAGAGCA
The DNA here is from genome assembly GCA_013396755.1 of Sclerurus mexicanus. NCBI lineage: Eukaryota > Metazoa > Chordata > Aves > Passeriformes > Furnariidae > Sclerurus > Sclerurus mexicanus. The sequence goes on from VWZF01001381.1 coordinate 669,988, forward strand.
GAGGAGGTGCAAAGTCCCAGGAAAACCAGGATAAGTGTTAGGGTTACCAACAGTGTTGGGGGTGATGTGTTGTAGGAACTGCCCCAGTGCTGGGGGATGACGTGTTTTAGGAACTGCCCCAGTGCTGGGGGATGGTGTGTATTAGGATCTTTCAGGTTGCTCATATCACCTCTCTCCTTGTAGCAGAACTGAAACAATTCTATGTGTGTTGTGAAGGTGCAGGAAGCTGTTTGCACGCATGGGGGTGTATGCTCTTGAAATTAAAAAAGCCAAAAGAAACCCACAAACCAGCTAAATTACAGCAAGGCTTGGTCTGGCCGACCCTTCCTGCGACAGCACTGCTGTATATTCTTCATTGTGTTCACAAATAGGGCTGGTTTTATCATTCCACAGGACAGGAGTCGCTGCCATTTGCACTGACTTCTCTTTCCCTCAGCTCAGGCACAAGAGCTCCCTGGGCTGAGTTTGTAAATACAGACCTGGATAAACAGTAATAGATCCACCCCGGTGCAATATGAGGCCATAATTCCACCGGGCGAGAGAGCGTGAAAGGAACCCCAGGTAATGGGACTGCTTCTACATATTCACACAAATAATCCCAGCCCATGTCCTGACACTAATATAAGAACACAATCTTATGGAGCTTGAAATCTTCCCCTGGAGAAACCACTCTGCAAGAGCAGAAGAGGAGAAAACACGCTGTGCCGAAAAGAATGTTTGTAGCTTTGCTTGTTATTTGCACCAGGCTGATTAATCTTTAAGATCCAGCAGCTTTTTAGATTTTTGCTTTCCCTCCCTCCTCTGTTTCACCAGGGTTTTTTTTTTATCAGTGCTTTAAAGTAACAGCACACCAGGGGCTAAATCCCACCAAGTGGGAAAGCAGCGGCTCCCGTGAGAGCCCCGAGACCACCAGGCAGCAGGAGACAGAGGCCAGGAGTGGAACACAACCCAGAGAAGGAGTGGACCTCAAAGAGCTGCCTGAACACAGCAAGCACAGCCCTTCAGAAACCAGGACAGGACAAGGGGAATGGCTTCAAACCAGGGGAGCGTCGGGTGGGACATCAGCAGGAATTCCTCCATGGAAAAGGTGGTCAGAACATCAAAAGGGGCTGCCCAGGGAGGTGGTGGAGTCCCCATCCCTGGAGGTGTCCAGGAGATGGCTGGACGTGGTTGACAAGGTGGGGATGCATCACAAGTTGGACTTGATAATCTTGGAGGTCTTTTCCAACCTCAATGACTCCACGATTCTGTTTTCCAGTTGTCTCCTCAAACTGGAACCATCAGGGATCACGTCTGAGCTTTTCACTGCAAAACTGAGATTGCAGGTCCTGGTAAAATTTGAGATTGTTTGACAACAAATAGATTCTCGAAGCTGACAAAAAAAACCACCCTAAAACTCTGATAAAAGATGCTAATATTGACAGCCCGCTTTTGAATGCAGCAAGTTGGGGATGGAGGGCAAGGAGAGGATATTCAGAGAAATATGAACGAACACAAAGCATTTATAAGGAGCTTGGGATTTTATAAGGAGCTTGGGATTTTATAAGGAGCCCAGAACCTGGAGTGAGGACTGTCTTGGCCATGAAACACAGGCCACCCCCTCCCCAGAAAGTTCTTGCACTCTAAAGGCCCCAGCTGTGAGATTATGATCCCTCACACAAGGTTAAGCATCTATAGAAATGTTTTTAGGTCTAGGCTTTAAGTGAAAGGTTAGTCCAGGGAAGTCCTTGAGCACGCCAGTGGGAAACTTGGGTTATGCAGAACACAGAAAAAATCTGTGACAAAACCTCAGTATGAAGCAGAGCACAGAACATTTCAACAGGAGAGAGGCAAGTGCAGCACCTCAGGAGAGACCTTCCTATTCCTAAGAAGTGACTTGGGAGATAAGGGAAGCAGAGAGACAACCAGACCACCAGGAACACTGGGATATAACCCTTTTTGTCCCCAGCTCAGGTCCAACTGTACCGTGTAAAGGCTCTCTGCCTTCACTGCAACAAAATTCCTGCATAAACTATATAGATGCCATGCATATGTTGCACAAAACTGAGTTTACATAATAAAGAGAATATATATTTGCTTTGATCTCAAGTTGCCCCATAAATTTTTAATAACAGCTGTAAACCAGAAATCTTTGGCTAGAAATCCTCCAGCAGCAATGAAATTTAAGCTTGCTACTCATTTCAGGTTAGGAAAAGCCATTGCCAAGCCATTCCTTGTGGAACTGTTACCAACTCCTCAGCAAGGAGAAATGCAAATGTCAGTCACAGCCATTTATTTGGAGATCATTTTCCTCAGCCTGGCTCTCTCCAAAACACAGGGATAAGGGACCATTCCACCTGGTTTGGCATCTTTGGTCCTGGAAGTTCAGACATGACAATGCTCTCATTTCACTGGAAGATGCCTCGATCTGGGTTTTCTCTTCCTCTACAGAGAAACTGTTAAACCAGAAGTACTAAAAAAATAACTTCTCTCCGATGCACCACAAATAGATTACAGTTTCTAGTTCAAGTGCAAAAGGGACAAAGAAACCAAAATCTTTTTATATGCAGACATTAAAGTAAAAGCAGGAAACAGAGGAACATCTGGTGAAACAACATTAACCCTTGTGCTTTCAGTGATGCAACTCGCAGGAATTCCATTTGCTTTCAGCTCCCTCCCCCTCCTAAGGAATTACCACTGTGGTGCTTGAAACGGTGTGTTCACACACCCTCTATAGAAAAATAACATTTCAGGTAAACTAGGAGGCTCCAACTAGCAAATACCTATCTAAGAAAAGCAAATAAAAAGAAATACAGAACTCTCTGCTGAAGTCTTACAAACATCACGGTATGCAAGGAAGGTCTCGCTCGCACAGAGGCATTTTATGGAAGGAAAATGTTTGGAAAAAACAGTATTTGGGGGTAGAAAAGAGGCCAGATGATTACAGGGCTGTATGATATGATGAGGAAGAGCGAGCTAATGGGATATAAAACTGCATACACTGGAGACAGCTTTACGAGGCAGAGAAGTGACAGCCAAACAGCAATCACAGCACACCAAAAAGGGACTGACAGGCCAGAGAAAACCCTTCACTGCCAAGCTGACAGCACACTCAGCCCTTACACGTGAAGGGTACGCAGAGTGGAGTTAAACAGTAACTGGGAGTCCTACAGATGTTTGGAGAGCACCTAAAACGGAGAGAAATCATTCCCTGGACACAGACAGGCGCGTTCTCCTGGATGCAGGCACGTCAGAAATCCAACCTGGACAGTCCTGCTGGCTCAGAACTTCGAACACTCCCAGAATCCCTTTCAGCAAAACAACTCCAGTTAGATCAAGCATGAAGTTACAACACGGGTCCATGTTATCCCAACCAATTCCACCTGAAACAAGGAAGAGAGGGATTAAACAGCCCTGCCAACACAGTAACAGCAGGGATTTCCTATCCAGCTCACAGCTTAAAACACTGCATTTGTCATGCCTTAAGTGGCACGGGACAGGATTGAAAAACAAACCGAAAAAAAGACTAAAACAAACTAAAAAAAAAGGGTGACTTAATTTAGAAATGAAGGGCATTTGGTCACCAGGAACTGAACTGAAACCAGCACCTCCCTCCACAAGGGCTACCTGGCCTGCAGGTTTGTGACATTCAGCAGGTGGGGGACACTACAATGGACACGTGGCTCAGGATTTGACACGCCTGGACCCCTCTTTGGGTGGAAAAGGTGGGGAAAAAAGGATGCACAGCACACCTGCAGCTCCAGCCTTGAGACAGAGGCAAGGCAAACTTCTGATCTGACCACAACAGATCATGCTAAAACCTGATTTTAACTGGACTTGGTGTTTATGCTGTGTTTTGTAGCTCTTGTATAAACACCACTTTATAGCTGCCCATATCCAGAGGTAGAAACCCACAAAGCTCTTTCAGAGCCCAGCTTAAAGTTACACTTTCAGGACATTTCTTTTACTATCTATACATATGTATTATTAGTACTTCTGTTTTATTATTATTATTTTTTCCAGGACACAGTATTTCACTTTTAGCAGTGCTGCTCTGTAGAAAGAGAGCGGGAACCTCACTGAACCCCCAAAGCCTACCACATAAAACACCAATTAAACAACTCCCTTCTGCCTCTCCCTTGTGTCATCCACGGTGTTCAACCCAGTAAGAGCTGCATGTCTTTAAGAACTGCCAGAAAACACTTTAAAAGCTCCACTTCTCAAAAATAAGGTGTGAGAAAGGACAGGGGGCAGGATAAAAAGCACAAGGATGGACCTATATGGAAACCACTAGTTTAACTTCCCCCTGTGCACATCCCCCAGAACTGCAGAGGTTGGAGAGCACCTCCCCAGCTAGTCAGGTCTAACTGCCCTGTAAATGTGATTTTCCAGCACAACTTGGTCCAAAAAGGTGTAGGAACAGATACAAAAGCAAGATCACCAACAGGAGTAGGGAAATCAGGCAGGAGAAACTCAAGGAGCAGCAACAAGACCCGTTATTTGCAATTCCTCTGCTTTCTGCAGGTCCCAGTCACGGTCCAAGACTCTCCTCGGTGGCCCTGAGAGCACAAGAGCTCGTATCCAGCACATCCCAATTAATGCAGGAGAGTTTAGGAGGTCTGCCCGAGTAATGTCTCCACACAATTATAGCTCAGAAGTCATAACCCCTCCCTTTAATATTAAAGAAAAAAAGAAATCACATTTGCAGCCAAAATGTACTGATAATACTGCAGTGGCAGCATGGCCCCGAGCCTGCAGCCTTCTCAGAAGTCATTCTCGTTAGAAGAAAACTGAAGGATCACCCTTTTTATCCAGTTATTTGCAGGACAGTTAACACTGGAAGGGCAGCACTGGGGAATTTTTCAGGAGTGGGCCAGGAGACTTGAAGAGTTTCAATGGCAGCAATGTGCAGGTTTTCCTGGGAAGAGCTGGAGAGCAAAAAGGAGAGTTGGAAAACAGCACCCAGGAGGACACCAGAGGCAAATTTCTACCACGAGGGGAGGGGGGAAGGCTGCTCACAGCAAACTGTTTTGCCACATCAGTGGAGGAAGGGCCAATGCCTCCGTTGGAAAACTGACAGTAAAAGTCTGTCAGAAGCACAAAAAAAAACAATAGAGAATTAATTATTCTTAAGTATAAAGGACCTGGAACTCAGCGATGTGCTAATTAAAAACACGAAATAGGCTCAGTATAGTTCCAGTTCAGCTCTTGTGAGAGCCGAGAGAGAGCAACCCCACCGCCTCCAGCGTTAGTTACAGCTCGTGTTAAGGACTCATCCTTAAAGACCCCGAGATTTCATGGAAACTGCAGATATTCAGCACTCCTATTCCACGCTCAAATATCGGAGCGCTCACAGAACACACAGGAGAGTCTTTATCAACTCCTTCTGCTTCAGCAGTTCTGGAAATCACCGAGAAGTAACCGGCAGAGAGACTCAACTTTATGCTCGGAGGCAGCTCTGGAGGGGCTCCGAGGGGTGAACTTTGGGGTTTGTTTCGGGTTAAGCAGCAGAAGGCAGCTCTGGTGTGTCAGAAGCACAACACAACGACTGCGGCGGTCGCAACTCGTCTTTGCTCGTCCCTCTCTGGGAAGATGACAAGGCTGGAAATTAAATGTGCTTGTCTTCCTTTCTGCTCCCAGGGAGCCAGTGTGTTTTGCGAGGGACAGAAGAAAGTGAGGGTTTCTCCAGGCTACCTTTCCCACAGTGTTTTGCAAAGCAAGGGCTGGACAGAGCTTGGAGATCCATCAGGATCTGCGGGGATCACGGTACGCTGCAGGAGCCACACACTGAACTTCTGTCTTCACAGTGTGTGCAACCATCTGCCAAGGCATCCATGCAAAACAAAATCACAGTTGTCCAGCTTGGAAAAGACCTCCAAAACCATCAAGTCCAGCCTGTGCCCCATCCCCACCTTGTCCCCCAGCCCAGAGCTCTGAGTGCCACGTCCAGTCACTCCTTGGGCACCTCCAGGGGTGGGGACTCCAAACCTCCCTGGGCATTCCCTTCCAATTCCTGACCACCCTTTCCATGGAGAAACTCCTCCTGATGCTGGACATGCTGGACAAGGGGCCACCTTGAAACACAAAGCAGAGCAAAAGGTTTTAAATCCCCCCTTCTGAAGGGAGGCAGCTCCACGGACCACAGTTTCAAGACCTTGGAAAAGGTGCCCACATCCTTCACTCCAAGCACTGGGCAGCAGCAAGTCCTGTGAGGACCAGCAGAGATGGCCAGGCCAGCTCATGGTCACGCCTGCATTATGAGGAAGGTTTATTTCTGCCCTCAAAGCTTTGGTTTGCCATTAAATTCACCAAAAAGCCTCCAGCCCAGGCAAAGGCCTGAAGAGCAGCGGACCTGCATTCCAGTTTCCACCCTGGGTTATTAGCCAGACTGTTTAGAAAACAATTTTTAAATGCCAGCTTTTATGTATTACAGTTTTATTAATCTTGAATGATACATCATAGGTGCAGGATGCATAAAAGGGTTACGGAAACATGGTTTGCATTTTAAAACGCTTTAGTGAAAACAAATGAATTCTCTTTATTAAATGAATTGAACCTTGCTGTGTCCTCCACGGAAAGATTTCGGTATTAGTGCATCTCTTCCCTCATTGTTCTTTTTTCCCACCTTATGTTAGGGGAGGAAAACAAGTATTTCGGCATTTACAGCTCCCAAATGGTTTCTCAGTTTTGAATTAAACAGCGTGTGATATGAACTATGTGAATACACAGAAATGAAGGAAATATTCTCTGTGCATATGCAGAAGAGGCTGCTCCTGTCAAAAGACAGGTTTACTAGTTCATCAGATTCCGGTTCACGTGCTCAGCCAGGAGTGACAACCACTGGTTTGGCTTGATTTGAGATACTGGCAGCAAAAACACATTGCCCGGGTTCTGCTGGAGCCCACAAATTTGAAATGGAGGCATTACAGCAAATGGTTTCGGCTTAAGAAAAAGGTATTGATGTATTTCAACCTACTTAGATAGAAAATACTCTCGACAAAAGCCAAATTTTGAACTCGGGTTATAAAGCCAAGTTTGGGTGTCACTACAGAGAGAAGGTGGAGATGCTTCGCTGGTGGTTTTATCAGCTAACTTAGCCGAAAATCAGCTTTTATTCTTATCAAAGATGCAGATGCATTTGCCATTAAACAGATCTGTTTCCCACAAACTAGACGTGGCCTCCAGGCTCCAGATAAATAGGGAATCTGGCCCTGTAGCATCCCGAAGCTCCAAGTACAGGAATTTTAAGACCTTCTCGGAGCAGTATTTAAATTGATTAGTGCAAACAAATACAACTCACATGGAAGCACAGACCCTGCATGTCCAGTGTTTAACACCCTGAAGCCCCAGATCCAGCAGTGCTCCCAAACTTCACCCTTTTATCCTCATTTTAACTATTTAACGAGTCATTTATACGCCAAGATAACTCACCTAAGCAATCAAATACCCAAAAGAAGAACCGGATCCCAGTTTTCCAGCTCTCCAAGCCTCGGAGGAGAAAGAAGATAATAACTACCCAAGTTCCATATTCCAAACCCAAGGTTTTATGGAGGAAGGGGAGAGAGAGAGAGGGCTGATCCTCCCATAGCACTGCAATGCCACAGGAAAGGGCCACGTTTAATGTAATCAAGCTCTACATTGCGGCCATATGGAAACAATTTCAGTCAATAAACAACTCCTGCAAAAGGCAGCAGAGGAACAGAAAAATCAGATACCGCCTTAGCCAGGAGGTAGGAGAGCCACTGGCTGAGCTCAGAGGCTTCCACGGCAAGATATATCCATGTCCCCCCCAAAACTGCACAGGTTTGGGTCTCCAGCACTTCAGACTCCCCCACCTCACACTGCAGGAGTACAAACGGCACAACCTCTTCCACAGGGTCTTTCCCAGAGATCCTGTGTCCTCAGTCCTCCCCCCTTTCCAAATCTTCCCGCAAAGCCTATGTCTGTGACAGGCTTCCCACTGGATAGCCACAAAGGAAGCAGGCACCCCGAAAATTAGATACTCCTTGCATTTTATCTGCCTGCAATTTTCAGGATTCAAAACAGGGAATTTCTCAGGGAGCAAGTCCTTAAAAACAACACACCTTGGAGGAAAAATAAAAAAAAAAAAAAAGGCAAAAACACACAACCCAAAACACAACACACTCCACTCCTTCCTGACAGTGTTATTTAAATGAGGGTTGGTTTCACAACCCCCTATTATCCAGGATCCTAAAAGGCAGTGGCAAAAACACCGCCTCTCCTACAGAAGAAGGCATTCCTGTGCACTGCTGATTACAGCTGCAACGCCAGGGAGCAAAAGCTAAATCAGTTTGGGACAGGAAGAGGGAAATTCAAGGGAACAGCCAGCGAGCGAAGGCAGCTGCACTTTCAACAAAAAGCAAGAAGGCACAGTGCTATGAATAAATCAGAATTTACTTGCGTGTGACAGAGGAGTGACACCACTACTTATGGGAAGAATGCCCATGGACTGAAGGATAATTCACAAGGGCCTTCAGAAGGAGCCGCCTGTAAAGGTTGGGAAGGTCTCCACTTCCACGAGGCCACAGAACGTGGCAGCAGAGGCACTGAAGACACCCCGAAAATGCTGCCACTTTATCCCTGCAGGTATCCACACACTCTTGGGGCCTTCCCCTTAACCAACCCAAGTGCAAGACTCAAGATATAAAACCCCAATATAGCAATAGTATGAAAATTTAAACCCCAGGGACTTTCTAGTGGAAGGGAAAACCACTGCAGTGGGACCAGTTTGTTCTTACACTGGGGCAACATACCTCTGTCATACGAAGAACCTTCCAACTCACCCACAGTAAAAGAGGATTTCCAGCAAATCCACTAGCAGGGAAATATTTTAAATCAGCCTAAAAACCATGCACCAAAGAGGGCTTTCCCCCCAGGCCAGGTGGTGTCCAACGCTCAGAAAGGGGATGGAGCAAAGCTGCAAAGCTGTAAATCCATCCAGGCAACGAGCAGGAGGAGAAAAAATATGCATTTTCCCAGAAAAGAACTACGAGGACAAGGACACCAGCGGTGCCAGTCAGCACGTTCTGATGGCACATGTCTCGATAAAGGACCAACTCTGCTCTCTGAGATCACAAATGCAGTTGAACAGGAGAAAGTACATGCACGGAGTGTACCCTGGTTCTAGAGGAAACCCTCGTCGGCTGCTCGGGATCCGAGAGCTGTCACTCAGCCAGATCTTCATCCACTTCCTGAGATTGCATCATGCTAACTTTTATTTTTTTTTATTATCTTTTTTTGTCACTAAATTTAAGGTCTGATGCAGTTCAACGTTTTTATCGCTGCGGATAAAAACCGGTGAGCGACACCAGGGCTGGAGAACAACAGGACGTTTTTAGGAGGAAAGGACAGGAGGAGAAAGGAGGCTGAAACCTGCCTTAAGTCAGCTCGGGAAAGCAAAATGCATCGGAACACAAAGGGCAATTTATAATCTAAGAAATGCAGGCTGCAACCAGGAAAGCAAAGAACGCCAGCGCCGGAGCAGCAAGGCTGAGGAGCAGCATTTTCCCGTGCACGAGGGCTCCTGGGAACCTTCTAAATGGAGGTGCAGCAGAGAGGGCTAAAGGCGCCTCGGAATTCGGGCTGGATCAGGCACGGGCTGGAACAGTCATGGCTCTGGTCTCCACAACACTCAAAATAAACGGAGGCCAAGAAGAATCACCGGATGGTCTGAGTGCTGGAGAAAATGCCTCAGAGTGAGACTTAAAAGCTCAACTCTGCTTCCTTATCTATCAAGTAACTTGATTACAGAGTGTAAGTACCTTCATGGCAAGAGAGTCCTGGATACTAAAGGGCTCTAATCTTGTCAGGAAAATCCTAACAAGAACCAGCGGCAGAACTTAGACTAATTCAAATTAGAAATCAGCCACTTACAACTACCAAGAGAAGTGATGAGCCTGAAATTACCAGTGATGGACACTCAGGGCTGGAAAGCTTTCAAATTGTTTTTAGCCAAACATCATTTACTGGTCTCACTTTCAGAGTAAATGATTAAAATTTAAAGGCCTGTGATACAAAGCATATAAAACATATCAAGGAAGGCAATTTAATTATCTGTTCTCGCCTTAAATTTTATGAATCTCCAATATGTTAACATCACTCGACTTCTGTGGACCAGGAAATTAAAGAGGGAGGAATAAGTTTCAAGTTTAGCAAGCTCCCTCTTCTTCAGACTTATCACCAAACAGCACTGCTCCATCAAACAGATGGAGCTCCCCTGAAATACAAACAGCCAGGGAATGACCCACTAGGATGTCTGGAAACCACGTGTAATATGATTTAGTTGAGAAAACTCTGATCAGCTGCTTCCCTCCCCCATCTGCGGCATGAAAAATCAGTATTAGCTTAAATAATTAGTTCTTGTTCTGGGTAACCACAACCTGACACTCCTGTTTATACTCCTGATGTTTACACTCCACAGTCCAGCCAAGAACCTCCACACACTCCGTGAATGTGAAAGCACCTCGACAGCCCTGAAAGGATTATTTCCATATTACACCCTGGAACACAGGCAAGACAGAAAGTTTGGCCTGGGTCATAAAAGAGGAGCCTAGAAATGAGATTGCACTGCCAGGAGGACCTTTCCTTTCCACCACTGGAGCACTACTCACATGTCAGAGCCGCCGCACGCCCCGAAGCCCGCCAGTTAATTCACAGAAGAGGTTTCTGCTGAAAGCTGACATTGTAATCAGAGAATCTGATCATGGCAGAGAAAGCGTCCAAAATAAAGGTCACGATAAATACCCAAGTAGAAGCGGCGCTTGGATTTGATGAACTAACTAAGTGCTTTCTGCTGCCATCAGAGCCACGGCGAAGAACAAAAAGCAGATTCAGAGCCCGGTTCAGAGCTCGGAGGGAAGGGGCAGCTCGAAATGCAGGAAATGACTATATGCTGCACTTCCCAATTGATAGGGCACGGGCTTATCAGGAGAACAAAACTGGCTGTTCACAAGGCCACTGAAAGAGGAGCCCGCAGTGTTGTTTCAGAGGGAGTTATTCTACTGCTCAACTTGAAAACTCTAAGGCGGTGGAAAGAAAAGAAGGGCTCTTGAGTATTAAGTTCAAAAGTGGGGAGAAGACCAACGCCGGGAATACAGGGTGAGTGAGACTCAGCTGGGGGTTGAGGCAAACATAATTAATGTATTTTTTTTATACCTGGCTTCTAAATTCCTCAACCCAATGTTAAAACCTCATCTGCCACCACCGCAGCGAACGGGGTTCTCCTATATTTAACATAACCCACATAAACATCTCGTACATATGGACAACAACAAAAAAAATGCCTCCTCCATGCACAAAGCAGGTGTTAAAATTTGTTTCCTCGGGCTGGAAGAAACTCTTCCTGGAAGCAACACTCCACCCATTGGACAGAGACTGGAAGAATTCCACGGACATACACATGAAGTTGGCTCTTTGTCAAGCTGCATTAGGGAAGTGATTTAGGTGTATTCATACACACAACCTGAGCAAGGGCTCTGCTTGGTAATAAGTTTCGGGCTGGTAATTGCCCTGAAACCAAGACGAAATGATGAAGTGAACATTAGAGAGGAATTCTGTAGGAAACAGCGAACTGACCTTCCACACCTCCTGGTTGGCTGCACTGGGAAGATAAAGCAGAACACACTCTGTCAGAAGCACTACAGCAGTTCCCAGTTTTAAGAGCAGACTTGCACTTCAGACTCTGCCTGCAGCTTTGATTAAGAGCCGGGAAAGGGAAATCTGCACACAGGCAGGGACAATAACCAGCTATAGATTATTCTTTTTTAATTCTTAAAGCACACTGAAGGAGTAATTGTTCAGCCTTTTGGTGTCCGAATCCAAACAGATGACAAACATACATGTGCATTCCTGAGATAGATCTGAAGGGCAACACTGAAAAAGCCCTATTAAATAAAGCAGAAGAAAAGCAATGCAAGAAAGAGGGACATCCCTTGCAGTCTTGGGAGAAAGTTTACCCCATAGTGCTTTTGGTCTGACTGAGGGGGAGGGGATATAACGGATGTAAAAGTCCCAGAATTAACTGAATAAAAATAAGGAGGAAAAGTGTCAAGCCACAAAAGTCACTGGAACACAAGAAATCCTCCCATCACCATAAAAAAAATAAAAAATCTCATTGACTTAAAAATTCTTAATGAGCACATTAGGGGACCAGTCAATAAATTCCTTATGAGGTTAATACATATCAACGTGTCACGGATGTAAAGAGCAAGAGATGGGGAAGAGACACCCGTGTTCCACTGCCACTGACTCAGAGCGTGGCCTTTGGGAGCCACTTGGCCCTTCTGCCTCGGTTTCTCTGCTGGTAAAACACCAATAACCCCTGTCAAGCACTCACAAACTGGAGGTCCGAAGCACTGCTTTACCATGGAATAGCTAGGGAGGACAGCGGCTGAGGAGGTGGAATGAGAACCAGCAGAGCCACATTCCACACCTTACGGCCATCAATCGATCACCCTGACCAGGTTTGGCTTTGTGACACCGTAACTGTCACAGCAGCAGCTCCACCACTGCGAAAGGAGCCCTTTGCTCAGCCTGCACCAACAACAAGCCCTGCGACAGCCAAGAACAGAAGCAACCCAAACCCAAGAAACTTTGGAGGGTATCTACGATAAAATCTTCTCCACGTGCTTTTATGGTCCCAGGCTGGCCCAGCAGAGAGGGGAAGGGGATCAACCAGGAGCACGTTTGAAGACAGCCCAGATTTCAGGCGAGCGCATCTCTTCCATGCAGGCACCACACAAAAAGAGATGTTTCTCACGGCAACAAGATGAAATTTTCAGCTGGTCAGCGGCTGCTCCTCGCTGCGGAGCCACATGACCGCCCCAACACATCAGAACACTATCTGCCAGCTTGCAAGGAAGACCACAGAGTTAATCGTTTGCAACCTCCTTTCCCCCCAGAAGATCTTCAGAGTTGAGTAATAAAATTCCTCACATGATTTCAATGAGAGGGTTCACTTGTCAGGGGCTGTTTCGAGATAGTATCATATGTCAGGGAGGTGCTGCTCAGATCAAGTTTTCCAACCTTGTGTTTTCAAGGCTTCACTGAAAATGAAAAAAAGAAAAGAAAAAAAAAGAAAAAAAAAAGCACACGACTTCAGGCTCTGAAGTTTGAAACTGGAGGAGAGAGAAATAATCTCTAGATGTTATTTGCAAAATGTGAAAGCCGGCCAAATAATGGGGGAGGAAGAAAAACTCTGATTTAAGCCCTGACCAACTCCTGAGATCGCAGCCTGGTTATGAGCTCTGCTGCTGCCTCCATGCAGGAACCTGGGCGAGTTAATCCCTCTACACACCTCGGTTTGCCACCTGCGAGATGAAAAACAACACTTTCCTTTCATATCCTGTTATTCCTGCTTGTATTGTTCCCCAAATTAAAAGCATTTGTCAAAACACTTATCTCCTGCATTAAGACTGGGAATTGCATTCCCAGGTACCACACGGCCCCTTTGCATGACTGAGTGCTCAAATATAAACTCTTTGTACGCCCTGCTCCCCATCCATCCTAATTTAACACCAGTCAGAAGGGAACTCTAGTCAACATGGAAATATCAGAATGCTAAAACACGGTTTATTACTAATATTATGCATGAAATCGGCTTTAGAGACACTAAACACCCCCAAAAAATCAAATTCTCCTCATTATCCCCCAAAATCATTGCGTCAGTCTCACCGCATTGATAACCCACAAGATCATATTATCAGCAGATATTATAATCAGGTATAATTAAAGCTCAATCCCACAGGGTCATGGATGCAGAACCCAATCCCTGCCCCGTTAAAATCAGTGTAACATGGAATCAACCTCAGAAGTGTCAAAGCCGCATGAAGTTATCGACAGCAGGAACAAAGGCATCTTTTTTCCCCGCAGTAAGAATCTTAACCTGACAGCATTCCGATTTCAAATCCTAAACTTTGCAGAAGATGAAAAACATTTGCCACGAACCCCCAACACTGTAATGTGCCACTCTGCTGCGTCCCTAAAAGCTCTGCACTACGAAGCTCCGGCTGCTTTCTTTAGATCAAAATGTGTCGCTTCACGAAAACCGATTTATTTTCTAACACGTAAAACCAAACACCTCCCGAGACCCCTCGGTAAAAGGGGCAGCACAGCCTCCTCCTTTCTCACGCTTCAGTTTCATTAATTCTGCCGGTTCCCGGCCCAAAGACCCAAATTTCCCCACTGCCCCACTGACACACAGCAAAAAAAAAGAGCAGTCCCAGAAGCTAAGGCAGAACGATTCCTGACAGTCATGCTCATTAAAAATTCATTTTATTAAAAATTAAATTAGCTCTAAAAGTGAATGGCAGAACCCCACTGTTTTCCCAGCTCCAGACGGCGACGCAAAAACATAGCAAACACTTCCATGAACTTATGGATTATCACTGTAAAGTAAACACTTCATGATAATTTAATTTTCAAAACACTGGACAGCCGTGAACTTTCAACATCCTTTTAAAAGAGGCCAGGAAGACTCGCACCGAAACTGCCTTAAAAACAAGCTTTCTGCAGCTGACACCGGGTACTAATTCCATGGCATCGCCAGACTCACAATTCCAGAGAGATGCACGTTGTCTAAAAAGGTCAACAAATCACAGGAATTGCTTCAGACTGCTCAGTAAAGCAGACCCAGAGATAACCAGGCCTCATCCACAGGAGGTTTTCTTCCCGGATCTCCTTCCCCCTCCTTAAAATTCCTGCTGTTTCACCTAGGATGGCATTCCTGTAACCCGGCTGGCAGGCTGCACACCACAATGTCGTCTAGACCTGCTCCCAACAGTGGGATGACACAGGAGGAAAAATGCTGATGCCTGTTCTGGGGCGAGGGGAGGAAACACAAGTTCCTTGTTTCCCAGCCTCATGCCCGGGCTCGCCGGGCAATTCTGTCAACCACACACGAAAAGTTGTGGCTGTCGCGGGGTGGGTAAAGCACAATCCTCACCAAAAAAAAGGGAGAAGGGCTTCCCCAAAGCCCAGCTTTCACCTGCAGCATCACACCTTGCCCTTTCCCAGCCCGCTGCTCTCAGGACACGCAGACAACAAATACATCCCTGCACAGATTACATCTTCCATGCCTGTCTTCCTTCTCCCCCGTCTGCAGCTCCGAGATGTTTTCTCAGCAATTCGGGAGAGAAATGGCAAAACGGGAGATGCAAAACACAGAAATAAATTAAGTTTGTTCTCTGCTGTTGATGGATTTGGTCCTACCACGACGGGAGGAGAGAAAAAATAAATGTTAGGAGTGATAAATCCATGTATACCTAGTCCAAACTACACCCCGCTCCCCGAGGGACACGGCATAATGGTAAATAAATATAGATGCAGCTCCTACTAATGAGGCTGGGTACAGCAAGGCCAAGGAAAATGCAATCATCTCGGGGAATAAAACTGCACAGGACTCCTCCTCTCCCATCCATGGAGGAAATCAAATGCCAGCTGCACCATCCCAGGAAGGAAGCAGAGCCTGTACCTGATGAGCCCTGCAGAAATGAGCGAGTCATATCACGGGACTTCAGGCTTTCGTCTGCAGAGCACAATTCCTCGCTCCCGTATTTTACGTGGCATCATTCATGCAAATTGTAGGGTTGGGTCTGGGTTTGGTTTTTCCCCCCCACCACCACCAGTTTTCCTATTTTTTGTTGCCCCCCTCCATCCCCAGTAGTTTAGAGCCAGGGGCACGTAGGTGGTGTCTCAGATCCGCTCTCTCAGGTTTAACACTTTCCTCCCTACAAAGTTTAAATCCTCGCAGTTCTTGCTCACAAACCCACCGAAAAGCCACCGAGTCACACACTCCCAGAGCAAACTGAGGCAGCCCCGGCTCCGCAAACACGCTTAAAGCTTCATTTCCTCTTCCTTCTTCCTTCCCCACCCCCAAAAAGAGCATTTTTTCTGTCCCTGGCACGAAGGAACCGGGTTAAAAACAGCACAGCCAAGCAAGGGTTTTTGCAGAGCTATCGCAAGGAACGAAATGCCTCCGCAGAAGTGCTTTGCAAACATACCAAGAGACACTCTAACAACTCAAGGAAAAGAAAATAAAAGAAAAAAGAGCCCATCGGACAAAACTGATGTGAACTCGGCGGGGTCTGTCTCGGGTGTGCGTTCTGCACCCGAAAACACTCGGCTCCTGTTTTGTTTCAGCCCCGAAGCAGACGAAAACACTTCCAGCAGCATTCCCGGCCGCTCCCCCCAAAAAGAGACATCCCAGGCACGGATAAAAACACATTTACCCCCCCCCCCCCCATACACACCCCTCTCCCCAAGAAGGGCAAAACAAACAAGCGCCTGACACCCCACCCAAGCTCTCCTCGCACATTTTGGGAGCGACTCCCCCCCCGGGTCCCCCCGCCCGTCCCTGTGTTAAAAC
>VWZF01001382.1:15459-26797 GCA_013396755.1 Sclerurus mexicanus
GGGGGGTGTGTGTGTGTGTGTATGTTTGTCCGCTGCTGCAAAATAGTGGCGGTGGTTTAGTTTTCTTGGTTTTGGTCTAGGCCTTCCCTGGCAACAGGGTCATAACTAAGGAAGTATTCCATTCCATTCCATTCCTTTATGTAATCAGGTGTATATAAGATGAGAAGGGGAGGTTCTTCTTCTCTCTTCCTTTCAGGTGCTTAGAAGACAGTAGGTCTCAGTGTGTTGACCTCTCTCTTATCTATGTGAGCTGAGGCCTATCTGAGAGCTGTTGTCCAGAGCTGCGCAGAGGTGAAGGAACTGTTTTCTTGAGGGAAGTTGGTGAGAGTTTATTGTGTTAGTTACTTTACTGAGCTATTCACTCAGTTTTCGAGTGTGTATATCTGTTT
This sequence comes from Sclerurus mexicanus, assembly GCA_013396755.1. Taxonomy (NCBI): domain Eukaryota; kingdom Metazoa; phylum Chordata; class Aves; order Passeriformes; family Furnariidae; genus Sclerurus; species Sclerurus mexicanus. The sequence goes on from VWZF01001382.1 coordinate 15,849, forward strand.
TGTTTTATTTTTACACATTTTTGTCCCTTTTTGCCTTCCTTTCCCCCCTTTTCCCTTTTGGGGTTGTTTGGGATCCTTGTTCTGTATATTCATAGTGTTTAATTGTATATAACTGTTTAATTGTATATAACTGTAATATATGTGAATATACATATGTTTTTCACTACAAATTTTCTTTTGGTACCTTTTTCTTCTCTTTCAGGAGTGGGCAATTTGTGTGGCCAACAGCTGGATTTGGCAGGGAGCCAACCCAAACCTCCACAGTAGTCCAGTGTATTTTCAGGAAATCTTAGAAAATTTAGGCTTGAAGAACCAATTGGAGGTCATCTGGTCCTGCAAAACCTGCAAAGTTGGGTCAACATGAAAATTGTTCAGGTTGTTCAGGGCATTGTCCAATTGAACTTCGAGTTTCCAGAATGTAGATTACATAAGAGACACATTCCTCCCTGTGAAAGCTGCCTCAGCACCTGAAGAATCTTTGCCATCTTGTGGATGATTTTCCCATCCCTAACTGGAATATCCCTTGCTGTGACTTCTAACAATTGCCCCACATCTTTTTTTCATTCATGCTTAATATATAATATTCTATAACACTTTTCATTTTCCCAGAATGTCACATCAAAAGAAACATTCAGTTAACTAGAATGGGAATTCTACCTGTGACAGCATTTAACATCAGATTGATTTAAGATTAATATGAAAACTAGGTTTATGGAGCATCTATTCGCTTGTCATGGATGGAGCCATGTGGTTTTTTGTTCATAGCGTGCTAGGCTGACAATACCATTGAGTGAATTCAGATTTTTTTTTGCAGACACAGGGCATGTTATGTCCTACAGTTTTCTTTCTATATCTTCACCTTCTTCAAATCAATAAATGTTCTTTGGTTTCCAAATGCCTTCTGAAGGACTTTTTGCAGTGAATATTCCACCTCAGGTTCTGCTGTACCCATAAAATACAATAACATAAAATACAATAAAATAAAATAAAATTCAGACATAGCCTGCAGGCCAAAATAAGGTCTGTGATGCTTCAGTTCTCTTAAGTTTTTTCAAAATTTATAATGCACAGGGATGAGTAGGTTCAATGCAGTGGAAGGAAAGTATGATGATGACAAGGAACCTAGAAAGAAGTGTGATTCCTCTTGGCACAGATTTGGGCCGGCAGCCTAGCAAGGCTGTTTGGTCCATGACTGTAGGTGTTGCTCAAAGGAAACATTCCTCATTGGTGCTCCTACTCAACCCAGTGCAGCATTCAACTCCTTTGTGCACTACCTTGTGTTCAGCTGCTAAGGATGGAAAAAAGAGACTGAGTGAAGAAATAAAGAGGTCTCCCTTTTAATTGTAAAATAAAATTGCCTTCTGTGAGAAGGAACAGCTGGCAGGAGGTTATAGCTGATGGTGGAGCACAGCCATATTTACAGTTATGGCAAAGTTACAGATGTAGCTTTGAATTTATATTCTGCAGACAATCTTTTATTGCTCTAAAGAGAACCCACATATAGTTCTATGGAGCATTATTGTAATGTTAGTTAATAAAAATCGCATTGATGTTTCTTCCTTCTGTCTTATGGTGTGACTATAGTGTTTTTCTCTTCATTTGGTTATACACTTTGTCATCAGGGTTAATGTTTGGAAGCCAGTTGCATTTCAGGTAAGAAACTACTTCTGAAGAATGAAACAACTGATGGAACAAAGCAAAATGAAAAATGTGGGGTTTTTTCTCGAGAGTCCTTATATCTTAATTCTCCAAATGACTTAAATATCATAATTGTATAAAATAAGACATACAAAAATAATTCCAACTACTTCTTTTAAGCAGTTTACTTATGCGTGTCATTTAGAAAAACTGTAAATATGTGTGCTAACTTTATGTGAACCTCTTTTGTTTTAACTGTCATGGATGCTTTTGACACCATAGTTAATATAAAAATATAGAAAAATGTGGCTCAGAGAAAAGTGTGGAATTAAGGTCAAGAGCCAGTTTAAAAAGAATTGGAACTGAAATATAATTTAACCTAAGCTGGAAAATACCCACAATAACAGTGCATGGAAAAGTATTAAAGTGAAAATATGTAAATCCATCAAAATTATAGGAGAATTTTATATGGACATTTTTTCATTTTCTGTTTAAAAATTATAAGGTTAGGTTTTTCAAGGTGTAATAAGAGTTTTGACAACCAATAACTTTTTTCTTGGTTAAGGACTGTCTCATAATAGTATTTGGATCAAAGTGCTGCTCTAATTCTTGTCCATTATGGCCAACCCGAAAAGGATAAGCATTACTCTCAAATTGTTTTATAATTTCTCCACTTTTCACTTACCACTTCAAATTTTTCAAAAGTATCACTAACATTTGAGTGTTATTATCTGTGAGTATATCTACAACTTTAGCCCTTAAGTAAGATAGAGGTTGAAGAAAAACATATGAAGAAAAGACTTATCAGGCTAAGAAGCCTTCTCTGAGCTAGAACATTTCTATATCTTCTTTTTTCCCCTTTATTTCACAATATATGACCAGAAAAACCTTTTCAGTGAAAAAGCTAGTCTGATTTAAGATAAAATTTTACACAATATATTATTAAGCTAGACTGTCATTATATTGTCATTTGTAGATTTATTCAGAATCTCGCCTTTCAGGTCTTAGTGATGCCAATTCCAGCTGTTCATGGTTGATAATCACATCATTTTAAAACAATGATCTCTTCACAGACAAAAGGAACAGAACTGTGCTTTCTGATTTTTAATCATAAGCATCAAGGCCCAAGCAAAGTTCTACTATTAAAAATTAATCATCAATCTCCTCTCTGAAGATGTTTCTGCTGCAAGTACATTTTAATTACCTTTATAACTTGGCAAATTAGAACAAGCTCTGGAGAAGGGGGGAAAGAAATAAAGCATAGTATAGCACTTGGCAGACAGAGACCCCTAAAAAGTAAGAAAGTTCTTATCAGCTCTGAAGGTTAATATCAAATTATTAATTTTGACTTATAACTGTTACTTAAAAAAATGACAAAAAGCCCTCCCTCTATGCAGTTTGCTTGTTGAAAGATTTCATAGCAACATCAGGATGTTAAAACTTTTAGGAGTAGGAATTTCAAAGTTAGAGCCACGATCAAATTGTTTTAAAAATATGTATGCTAGTATGATATCAAGACTCATAATTCCCAAGAACTGTAAAATACAAGCTTTGGCAAAATCTGAAGGATTGAAGTAGCAAATGGGTGTTCAAACATTGAGATTTTCAGCTCTTAGAAATCTAAAAGACTGACATCCTAAAGACTGCCAGGAAAGCTTAACCACTGTGAAGGGTTTTTCTTAGTCTCAGTACATTTAAAAGCAATTCATACTGTATTGGGCCCAATACATTAATCTGATAGATATTTAACTGGAGAAGACATGCTCAAGTGTTACATGAACCATGACATTGTGTCCTATGTGACTGACTCATGAAAATACACTCACTGCATTTTTGTGATGTTTTTCCTGATGATATCAGACTTAAAATGCTATTAAAGCTACCTGGCTTATTGAAATGGAGAAAAGTCTTGCAAACTAAATATATTAATGCAAGCCAAAGGTAAGAAATAAAGAAAAATAAAAGAATGACCTGTTCTGTTTAATTTTTATTTGCACAATGCTGTGAGAAATAAAAGAACATGGTTTTATTACAAGCAAATAGTTCATTAACTCAGGAATTATTTTCTTTAAGCGCACCGTAGAAGTTGTAAGGTATTAGGTTCTGTCTGGAACTGGTGCCAGGGACAATCTGCGGATGGGGATAGGGAACTACGGAAGTAGATAAAGATATGGCTGAAACGGGCCCCCGCCACGTGGCAAAACTCTTTGTGTGCAGAAGAAAGGGGTTATTCTGACCAGGAGACCCCGTCTCCCTGCACAGGGGGGCATACCAAACCCAATCATAAGAGGGGTCCCTCTCCTCTCATTATGCTAATAAGATGGGCCTCTTGGGATACATAAAAAGCATGATTTTTGGGGGGAGGGTATGCTTTTCGGACCTTCTTGGCTGGGGCACCTAGCACATGCTGAAATAGAAACTTTCTTTTTTCTGCTAAACTTCTTTATCTCACAGATATTTGTATCTTCACTAAATTGAATAAAAGAGATTTTTCTCAAAAATGCATTGCTGTTACATGACAGGTGAGAAAGCAAAGAATTTCTGGTATTGCATCAAATGAATTAGGGCACAGTGTATATGCATCAGGAAGCAGACATTCCAGTGGGGTTGGTTTTTGTGGGTGCTTTTTGTTTGTTTGTTTCCAATAGCAAGTGAGCAAAATTTCTAAATGGTTTGTGTATGAGAAATAAAAAAAATATGGATTTATTACAAGCAAATTAATTAAACAAAGGGTTTACTAACTCAGGGGTTATATTTTTTTTAACTCATAGGCATGCCATGAAGTTGGAAGGTGCCTGGTCTTGTTTGAAACTGGTACCAGGGAATCTCTGGCCAGAAACAGGGAAATTATGAAATGGATAATGATGTAGCTAAAGCAGCCCTTCCCCCTTGCCACATGCCCGGCCATGTGCACAGATAGAGGTCACCATCTTGCCACTAGCCCTGCCTTCCAGGGCAGGGCAACACACCAGAAGCAACCAGGGTGAGGGAAACGCCTCCTCTTATTGTGTAGGAGGGCTGGGACTCTTGAATCCTTGAAGAAGGCATGACTTTTGAAATGAGATGTGTTTTCAGACCATCATGGCCTGAGCATCCAGCACATGCTGTGACTAAACTTTCCTGCTTGTTACACTTCTTTGTTTCATAGGCTATTTTTTTTTGTGTCATTTTCTAAATTTAATAAAAAGATTTTTCTCACATGTGTGTTCTGGCATACAGCCTGTAAAAGGGCATTCTGTTAGTGCCTGTTCCTGCAAACCATATGGGAATTTAAATCAATGTATTCTTACTCATTTCTCTGTAAGAAAAGCAGTATGTGCTGGTTAGTAGTTAACATCTTTCTATTTCCTGAAGTATTTTGGTTTAACTGTTTTATCATTTGGAGTGACACACATCTCAGGGTCCATACTACATGCTGAAAATCAATTTTTTATGCCAAGCTGGATTTTTCTGAGTAGGCTTGAGCATTCATATTGTACTGTACCAGTCTCACTGGTTGTAGAAGTGTGACATACACAGGTTTACTGTTCAAATTTTACTTATTTTTAATGTCTCAGCTCAATTGTTTTTCATGAGATTAGCTCAGTTGGTTAGAGCATGGTACTAAAAACAAGGTTGTGAGTTTGATCCCATATGGGCCATTCACCTAAGAGTTGAACTTGGTGATCCTTATGGGTCCTTTGCAACCCAGAATATTCTGTGATATGGGACCCCTGGTTTAAAGAAAGCTGTGTCTTATGGCTCAAAGGTGTGGGAGCTCTGGGACTGAGATATGAGGATCTGAATTCAGCATTCATTCTGGCCAATACATATTATTGTCTTGAATTCTTCCCAAGTTTTGTAAAACACCATATTTCTGTGATGGCAACTATGTCATAGTTTTCTTGCTGCACGATGGCTTCCAGTCTGTCAAGGAATACATTTAGTTCATGTGGCTCAGTGTGCAGGGCAAGCTGCAGATTGAGTTCTGGGGTGGAGGGAGCTTGAGACAAGAAGCCGTGAGGTGGTGCTGACTCTTTGCATAACAAAGGGCATAGAGACTTCTGTAGCCAGTGAGGTGACAGACAGAGGAGGTGACAGTGAGGAGACACTCAGAGACACAGCAGAAGCCAATGGCCTCCATTCTTTTACACATTTAGACTGTAAGGGTACAAACCCCCCAGTTTCCTTTGCTCAAGGTCCCTCCTTGGAGACACCCAGTTCAAACTATTATTTTGTTATTGCACCAAGATAAATTATTTAAAGGATCCAGACATCTGAAGCTCTGCCATGGGAAACTTAGAGTTGAGCCAGTAAGGAAACTCTGTCTGACTTGTGTGAGTGTGGTGTGTTCAGGAAGTCAAGCAGGGCACTCATTGGCTCACTGTGAAGGGGCCTCAGTTCAAGTGGTGCAAATGTGACTGCCAGAATGGCTTCTGAATGCTCAGACATAATAGTTCCCTTAATAATCCCTCATGCTTGTGGCCCACGTTGCGTGCCTTGATGTAGAAGCACCTCAGTTGTCAAGCTTCATTATAGAAACCAGTTAGAGTTTAGTGCAATATTAAAAATTAGAATATTGATGTCAACAGGTTAACACATCAGCAAAAAAATGCTAATAATTTGGAATACTAGAAATTTGTCTGCCAGACCTCTAAAGCAAGATCTGAAAACTGTGCTGCGCAGATCTAGGGACAAGTCAGTCACATTGCATGTGAAGGAGCAGAGCAGAATGAATAGCCAACAACATGTTTTCAGTCAAAAACCAAGAAATATTAACTGTGCCACGTAGAGAATTTCATTAGATGTTTTTCTTGTCAAGATTTTGAACATCAGCAGAAAGAGTGTTAAAAAAAAAAGATAGAAATTCTCATTTTACTGCTGTGTAGATTTGGTGTACTCATTACTTGAACACAGTGAGCAGCTCTGCTCTTTTCACCTCAGAAATGTCCCCATGAAGCAAGAAAAGGGACAGCGATGTGATTTACAAGATGTAGCAGCTTCCTTGGGAAGAGAGACTGAAAAGTCAATATTCCTGGTGAGGAGCAAGAGAGGCTGAAGGGGTATGTCTGAGATCACAAAGCCCTGATGATGATGAAGATGGTGAACATGGTACTGATATTCATAAAATTGGATTTAAAGGAAATACATGATGTTTAACAAACTTAAGTAACTGCTTGCCCTGGGGGACTGCCGAGTAGGACAAGCAGACAAAGTTGGCAGTGTTGGCAGGATCACGAAAGGTATCACCATTCAGATATACTGAAAAAGGACATCAATGAACACTCTCCCTTGTCCCTGTGTGGTGAGCATGGACTGCAAAGGTACACAGGCATAGGGGCCACATCCACGTGCACTGCACAGACACCTAAGCATCGTTATCTATCTCCTTTGCTGGACATAAAGGACAAGCCTAATGGACTTGGGAAGTGCTCCTTAAGTTCTTGTATTTTTACATTTTCCTCCTCCTAAGTAGCACAGACACAGGGTAGGCACATGTTGACCGTCACCTGGAGCTGTGTTCTCCAGGTGAGTGCAGTGAGGCTGGTCTCTCCTGCTGATTTAAAGTGCCACCACCTGTGTTGCCTCCTGCCTGTGGAAACTGAGGAACAGGAGGCAGCTGACACCCTGGTCTGTATTTCTGTCTCTGCTTTCATAAGTGCCTCTTTGAATTTCATGTTTTCAGCCCTCCCTTGTACAGGACTGATGGAGAGCATGCTACTGCAGGGCCTCTCCTGTTTCCTGGGGGATTTTTGCTGTTTTCTGTTAGCTCAGATGCAACCAATTCCCCTCTGCTCATTGCACAGACCCTGTCTTGCTTTTTCCTCTTTCATGTCACTAGTGCTTGGTTTTATGTGCTCTCTTGCTACTTTTCTCTGCTGTCTTCCCTCAGATCACCTTGCTATTGACATATAAGTTAATTTGTTTCAGGAAAATCTTGTAGTGAGTAAATTGCTTTTCTTAGAAGTGGATGAAGGGAGGGAGGGACCTCTCTTTCTTTTGTAGTGTAAAGGAAAATCATGTCACTGGAGGTCAGTGTCCACAAGGGAGACAGAGGAGTCCTGGTTTTGTTTAAATAAAGGGAAAAATTTCACTGAGACAATAACCCAGTGGAGTCTTTCTCAACTTGCTGGGGGGACACAGTCCTTTTTATACTAATTTCCTGATGACCATATGCCATCCTCTCCCTTTTCCCATTGGTTAAGGTACTTGAGAGGTACAGACTTCCTGAACTGCCTACTCTGTGTCCCCCCTAAACATGTACAAGCATGTGCCCACCTTGTTAACATAAATTGTAGGACCATTAAAATTAGCTCTAAGCCCAGCCTGCATGTAGAAGTTAATATGTATAAACCTTATTAAACCTGAAAAGTTCAATATAAGCTCCATCAAAAAACAACTTTTTGACGGCTAGCTGACCTTCTCACAATCCTTCTCTTAGCTGATTGATCCCCCAGCCATTTCCCTTATCTACAAGCAGATAACCACATTCATCTTGTTCTTGTCATTAGTGAAAAAAGGTATTAAAAAAATTTCTAGAGGGGAAAAAAAGCATTACAATATAATCTGGACTGTTCTGTGCCTGTATAATTGTTTTAGAATTTATTCTCAAATGTGGGTGTGAAATTGTTAATAAAATGACCATAGTGTCACAGATGTCTTCTGGTGAGGGGGTCTGAGACATGAGTACAGGCTGTGGTGTAACAACTTTTCTAAACACAGAGGTTTTTTAACGGGTAGTTGTGATTGTTAAGTTAGTGAAATTTCAGTAACATGAAAAGCAAACTATGCTGGAGTATTGCAGTTGTGTAATTATTTTAATAATACAGTTATATATTAAAGCAAGATACTTTATAGATGTTGCAATAAACTGCCAGAGCCAATATGCAGTTTAAAGAATTTATTAATGAGCTCTGGGTGGCCTGAGGGTCTCCTGCCCCACCAAAGGTCCGCACCCGGCTGCATCCCACCAAAGACTTTATACAGATCTTCTTCTGGGTTTCGCAACAGGCCGTGGTGTTTCTGCACCTGCATCCACCTGTTGCCAGGGGGTCGTTTCTCTGCCTCCTGGTGGTCATTGGGCTGAAGGCTCATCCTCTTCCTCAGGTAACTGCTCTTCTGCTCATGTGTCTTTTCAAGATAATGCTGATTACACAAGACTTAGGACAAATTACTTGGGGGTTACATGCTTGGTTACACAAAATCTGTAGGGTAAGCACACCAAAGGATTTTACAAGAATAGAAAAATTCATCTCTGTCAAGCCTCCCCTCTTTCCTCTTCGGATGTATGCGGTTTACTTAACCTTGGGCTGACATCCGTTCCTTTAGAACTCTAACTTCAGCAAAATTTCTACTAGCAGTTTATAACAGATGTCATACAGTGTCCTGGTTACAGTGACCAGGACCAGTTTATCACTGTGTGGGCGTAACCAAAACTGTTTTCTACACCCTCTATGTCATTTCTCATGAACTGTTAATAATGGATCATTTGCAACAGCTGCCCAGGGCACACTTCAGGCTACAAGCTGGGTGTTTAAGTGACGCAGACCTGTAGGGTAAAGAGGAAGGACCACTCCGCAGGAGGGTCAAAGCAAAATGGCCACTTTATTATGGATGCTGGCTTATATAGGGAGAGCAGGGAAGGTGCTAGAACAGGGGTGGAGTTCAGGGAGGAGTTTGAACAGGTCTACATCAATAAGGGAAAAAGGGGAAGGACTTCCACAAATAAGGCAAGGCGAGGGAGGAGCAAGGGAGTGGCTAGCTATATATGGTGCAGCTGCACTGCACCACAGGCCAGCCAAAGGGAAAAGGGGAATAAGCTGGCCAATGGCAGGGGGGTAACTGGGGCAGAACTAGGGTACAACAGCCAATCAGGGTAAGTAACATTTGAAACAAAACGATTCCTATTCTAATACATCAAACAACTGACTAATAATTAACTTTATAAACTTGAAAACTCTTTCCCTATTCCATGGGCGGCCTTTCTTCAATCCACATGGAGGTCTGATCACAAGGCTTCTTTTCTTCATTCTATTTCTTCCTCTTCCATGATTTATATTCCTTTGACCTGACCCCGACATTTAAGAACTCTATGAGATAGGGAAATTTTTCTGTCTTCACAACAATGACTCACCCATGCTAACTCCCCTCTGAGGAGTCATTAGCACCTTCACTCTGAGCCTGAGGGGTCATGTCTGCTAATGGACCATCAAGAATTTCAAAAATATCCCATGACTCACAGAATAAATCACCCATTGTGAAACTCCTCATCTTGGGGGAGGTATTGGGCATTCTTGTCTTAACCTAAGCATATATAATCTTGGGGTTTGAGGACTTCTGGTACCACTCTTCAGATCCAGAGGAGGACCAGAACCTCAACAGGGCTACAACTGCCACTCTTGACCAGACTGTGACCATCATCCTCACCAACAGGTTTTCCTTTCCTTTTACTTTGTACTCAGGGGGACCACATGGTGCTCAGCACAGGGGCTAACAAACACCATTCTGTTTGTGCCCCAGGGTGCACCTGGGTTTTGTGGGTTAAACCCAATTTTTTGTCTGCATCATTGTATTTATTTTAATCTTTTTATTAAATTGTAACTCTGACTTGTAATCTTTTTTTTTTTTTTGAGTTGGATTCATTTCTCCTTTAAACCAGCAGATATTTTGGCACCCAATGTGCAGCAGGAAAGAGAAGTCAGAATTACAATTTCATTCTTAAGCATGTGTGGTTTTTGATATAGAAGCATTCTGATCATCATGTTGATCAATATATTTATGTATGTGTTGTACCTAAGCCTATTTGTATTTCCACATATGGGAAACTATTTTCCTATCATGATGCTCTCTCTAAAACCAGAGAGAGGTATAAAAATTGCTTTATTCATATACTACGTTTATGTTGTCATAACGTCAGAAGCAGTAAGTTTCATTTTGAACATATATTTTTTTCTGGTTTGCCTGTCTTGGTTTGGGTTGCTACCTTTGGTGCCTCATTAAAAATCACACACAGTCTGTAGAGGGAATAAAAGGGAATAGTTGTTTCCAGCCTTTCACCTCCTTCTCCCCCTTCAGACCTGCTACAACAGTTTTTTAAAACATTGAATTCCCTCTTGATAATAAGGACAGCATAATGTTATTAGTGTTGCCGTGTTTCCTCTGATGCCTCATGTTTTTGATTTTTGATTTTTTAATTTGTCATGGTTCAAGGGAGAACTAAGATATCTATGTTGGCCAAAAGAGATGAAAAAAGAAAATGATCCCTCTCCTTTAAATTTAGAAAACAGAACTTTAATTAGGAAATACATATATATATATATATATATATATAT
>VWZF01001383.1:11824-45022 GCA_013396755.1 Sclerurus mexicanus
TGGTCCCCATCCCTGGAGGGAATTACAGCCCTGTGAATGTGGCAGTTGGGGACATGGGTTAGTGGTGGCCTTGGCAGTGCTGGGGAATGGTTGGACACAATCTTAAAGGTCTTTTCCAACCTCAATGATTTTGGGATACACCCTCAAGGCCAGGTGCCAGCCAGGCTGTGGCACTGGCTGTCCCAGGGAGAGGGATGTCCGGGTACCTGACTGAGCCAGGCGGTCCTTGGCATTGTGGCACTGCAGCTGCTCTATCCTGTTGCACAGGGATGTCACTTTGGTGTGTAACCGCTCCAGCTCGTAGGTGGAACAATCCAGCTGCAAACAAACAGGACAGTCAGCTGAGGCAGCAGAACCAGAACCCTGGGACCCAGAGCCAACAACCCACCAGGGAACACTGTCCACCAAAACTTGCCTGAATTGGGACACTGCAGTGGGGAAAGGGGAGGCCTGCACTGCTGGGTTCATCCCTTCCCTTTCTCATTATCACACTCCCACAGAGCACGTTTGTAAGGCAGAGCCCACGCCTGGTGGTGACAGCAAATACCAAGTCCCCATTTTCAGAGATGCCCCATGTCGTGTTTGGTGTCTGCCACAGGGAAACACCAACTTCCCTCCTCAACAGTGAGGAACAGCTTATCCTTAGAGCCAGACTCCATGTGGGCTTCCACACTGTAGGGAAATACAGCCCTGTTTTAGCCCATCACCTGCTGAATCCTGTCCAGCATCTCGTTGACACGGATGTAGTCGAGGTATACCAGCCCTGCCAGCTCCCAGTCCTGGATGAGCGTGCTCCGCTCTGGAGGGGACAGGTCTTCCAAGAACCCTTTCAGGTACTTGTAGTTCTCATTGATAATTGCATCTGAAGAGAAGAGATGTCAGGAACAGGGGCCACCCACCCGCCAGAGCACCAGGGTACAGGACTGTCACCACAGCCCTTGTCCCCCTCTGTCCCAAGGGCACAGACCCACCTGAGGCCAAGTGCCTGACAACCAGCTTGTGGCACTGGTTCCAGTGTCCAGCCTTGAAGAGGAAAAGGGCTTCCTTGTGCTTGTCCCCCTCCATCCGTGCCCGAATGGCCTTGGCCTCGTGGATCCACTGTGGGGGGACGCAGAGCCTCTGTGTGAGGAAGGTCTCCTTGGCCCAGGACTCGGGGGTCTCTGCGAGGACGCAGTGCCGGCTCAGCAGCTCCCGCACGGCCTTCTCCCGGAAGCTGGGGACAGAGCACAGGGGTCACTCCAACAGGCACTTGCTTCTCCCTGTCACCCCAGCACGAGGCCACTTCAATACAACGAGCAAGGGGTTGGAACGAGGTGGTCTTCAAGGTCGCTCCCAACCCAAACCACTCTGGGATTCTATGGAACAGTGTTGCAGTAGGATATTAAGAAATGGTCAAAGACCAAATGAAATCCTTCAGTACCAGTTAACTACTAAGAAATCATCACTGGTGTTTTGTAATATCTTAGATGTTGTCAAGAACTTTTAACTCCAATCCAGGCCCCTAAAAGTAACATTCAGCCTCGATTTGAAGTTACCACTTGGAGAAAAATTGTACTGCAATGTGTTAATTTGGGTTGGGAGAGACCTTAAAGCTCATCCAGTCCCACCGCCTGCCATAGACAGGGACACATTTCCACTAGGGAAACACACTCCTTAATGCTGGCACACCATTAAGGGGGAATGGCTTCCCAGGGCCAGAGGGCAGGGTTGGATGGGAGACTGGGAAGGAATCTTTCCCTGTGAGGGTGGGAAAGCCCTGGCACAGGTCAGGCAGAGAAGCTGTAGCTGCTCCATCCCTGGAAGTGTCCAAGGCCAGGTTGGATGGGGCTCGGAGCAAACCAGGCTAGTGGAAGGTGTCCCTGGCCATGGAACAAGATGAGTTTTAAGGTCCCGCCCAACCCAACCTATTCTGGGATTCTCTGATTCTCACAAGTGGCACGAAGTTCTCCAGGTGCAGTTTGATGTGGGAAAAGGCACAATAAGCACAAGTCTCTAAAACAGACTTGAGTTATTTCTAGGCCAGTAAGAGCCAGAAAAGGTCACTCACTGTGTGTCGGGCTCGTGCAGCATCACGAACACGGCCCATTCCCACAAGCCCTCGCTCTCCAGCTGGGCAGCAAAGCTGGTGTTCAGCACTCCCCGGCTCTGCTGGGACAGGTGGGAGTAGTTGAGGGCCCGCAGAACCTCCCACAGGTGCCAGCTGAGGCGGAAATCCAGCGGATCAGCCGTGACACTCCTGGGGTCCAGCAGCTGGTCAAGGTCATAGCACCTGGAGGGGAAAACACTGGTAACAAAGAGCTGACTGTGCCCACAAAAACAAATGAAAAATTGGTGCTGCTCAGTTCCTTCCCTTCACCCACCTCCAATACTCCATGTATGTGATTTACATCACTGTGGAAGTCTGGTTTTCTTTTTTAAAAGGAAAAATAATAGGAGAAACTGCTACAATTCTTTTGAGCCTGCAGCCAGACTGTCACCCCTTTTCTTCTGTACATGCTCCCTGCAGATTTCTCCATGCCAAAGAGGCAGCTCCAGAGAAACCTCACTGCATTCTTCAGACATAAAAAGCACCTAAACCCCCACAAATGTGGCTCAAAGCTGAGGGTTCCCCATCTCTACCATCCCCAAGTGTTCCAGTGCCATCACCTTGCCAGGGGATACACGTGGGGCTGATTCTGGACTGCTCTAAATGCTTCAGGCTGATTTCATACCCCTGCTTTGGGGACTCAGGAAGTCACTGACTAATTGTGGGTTTTCTAAACAGTGTTTGAACTCTTTTCCCCCTTACCTGTCGCTGTAGAGCTTTAACAAATGGAAGCAGACATCTCTCAGGGGCCTTCCTCCATTGTCATCTTCTTCAACGACACACCCAGAATCTTCCAGGTATGGAGGCAGAGGGCAGCAGGCGTACTTTTCACACTCTGAGGTGTTCTAGGGGAATAGTTTTAACAGTAAGTTTGAAGATGATATTCTGAACAAAACTGAATTCCACAGCTCAGCAGGCTCAGGAGAATCTCTCTGCTCCAAAGCAGGTGCAACCAACTGCACCTGCAGTTGGGATTCCCACAGAACTACTGACCAACATGGAAAACCTGAACTCAAAATGCTTTGGCAGGTTCACGTTTCACACTGAGCTCTCACAAGCCACTGCCTGGAGGTGCAGCCAGCTCTCACACGCACAGCCTGTATTCCTGAAGGATTTTATAGAGGGAAAACCACAAATGACCTGATGAAAGGAAAGCTGGTGCATTCCTGCGAGCCTTCTCTCTGTAGCTAAACAGTCTGGACAGCCAAGAGCAGCACTGAACACACTGAGTCAGCCAGAACAATTTTACAGGGAGATTCCCTGAAGTTCAGTATTTTGAAGTGCTGAACACTTTATACTGATACACTGTACACAGAGAACTCTGAACACTGAAGCAAAACATCAGGGACAGGTTCCCAGATGCGCTGCTGTGCCTGGGCTGCTTGAAGCACCAGGGTGGAGGATGAGCTGGCATTAGTTAAATGATTAAACACGTTTTCCAGCACAGCCTTTTGTCCTGTGCACAGAGCTGAGCTCTGCACAGCAAACAGGGCTCTGCATAATGCATGGAGCCAGGCTGGGGGACAGTGTCTGTGCTGGAGGAGCAGGGGGGGCATGCACGGGGTGGGGCAGCACAGGCTGTGGGACATGACAGGGAGCCCAGAATTCATGATCCCACTGGGAAAACAGGCTGCCTGGCTCCAGTGGCCTTCCTGCTGCTGGGCACTGCTTCTCTGCCTAATTCTGTCCAGCTAACAAACACCTGGAAACACTCCATCAGTGGGTCTTCTCAGAATTTTTGATTCTGTAGAATCACACAATGGTTTGGGTTGGAAGAGACCTTAAAGCCCATCCAGTCCCACTCCCTGCCATGGACAGGGACACCTTCCAGTAGCCCAGGTTGTTCCAAGCCCCGTCCAACCTGCCCTTACACATTTTCAGGGATAAAGCAGCCACAGCTGCTCTGGGAAACCTGTGCCAGGGCCTCCCCACCCTCACATGGAAGAATTCCTTACCAATATCCCATCTAAGACTGCCCTCTGTATATGGGAAGCCACTCCCCCTTGTCCTATACTCAATCCCACACAGCCCCTTGACAGCAGTATCTGGCTGCTCACAGGAGCCTCAGTGCAGCACCAGACAGTTGGTGACAGCCTGAGAGTCTCCTTTTGGGCAGGTGTGAGTGACCCACCTGGAAGGCTGACTCGTACATGGCCAGAGCCCTGGAGATGGAGGCAGTTGGAGGCAGGAGGTACCAGAGGTGCACAGCCACGCAGCGCTTCCAGTCCAGCAGCGAGCACACGTTGATGCTGACCCTCTCTGACAGCTGCCACACCTGGGGAAACAGCCCAGTCACACACCACACACTGCTCGGAGTGCTCCAGGTGTGCCACAGCCACCTCTGGGGAAACAGCCCAGTCACACACCACACACTGCTCGGAGTGCTCCAGGTGTGCCACAGCCACCTCTGGGGAAACAAACCCTCCCACCCAGTCACACATCACGCACTGCTCAGAGTGCTCCAGGTGTGCCACAGCCACCTCTGGGGAAACAGCCCAGTCACACATCACACACTGCTCGGAGTGCTCCAGGTGTGCCACAGCCACCTCTGGGGAAACAAACCCTCCCACCCAGTCACACATCACGCACTGCTCAGAGTGCTCCAGGTGTGCCACAGCCACCTCTGGGGAAACAAACCCTCCCACCCAGTCACACATCACGCACTGCTTGGAACAGCCCAGGTGTGCCACAGCAGGAGTCGACAGTGACCTCCCTGGAGCAGCCCCGTGACCTCCCCGTGCTCCCCATTCCGTGGTGGCCGGCCCCGTGGCAGTGGGACTGTGGGAAGGCAAGCCCCCACTCACCGGCTTCCCGGCGAGCAGGGCGAAGATGCGCAGCCGCTCCTCGTGGATGAAGCGGTCGGTGTGCAGGCGGTGCCAGTCCACCAGCTGCATGGTGAGCAGGTCTCGCACGGGCTGGCTGCCCACCAGCTGCGACAGCAGCAGGGCCAGCCGGTGGTCACCTGCAGGACAGACCAGCATCACATACATCCTCCTCCCTGCTGCTGCCACAGGGACCTCTTTTTGAGTTTTGAGGAGCTTTGACCAGCCCACAGCTGCACAGTTGGGATTTGGGCACAATTTACAATCACAGAATGGTTTGAGTTGGAAGGGATTGTACAGCTCATGCAGTTTCACCCCCCGTTCATGGGTAGAGACACTTTCCACTCAGCCAGGCTGCTCCAGGCCAACCTGGCCTTGAACACTTCCAGGGATGGGAAATGCACAACCTCAATATTTCTTACAAAATACACCACTCCATAAACACCTGGGAGAACCAGGGCAGGGGGAGGAGACAAAGAACAGGAAGGATGGAGTCCCCAAAGGAGACAAATGAAGTTGTAGGTGTGAGCTGACATAACACACCAGGATGAAACCTGCCATAAGGCAATGAAAATACACGTTTTTAGACCAAATATGAAGTGGCTGAACAGTAGCTCAATTAAAAAGAACATTAATTAAAAATTCAAAGGGGTGACTATGGAAAATCCCAATTCTAAATGCAACCCAGCAGCACTTCGTAACCAGGGTGGAGCTGACAGAGCCAGTGAAAGGGAGCAAGGACTTCAGCAGCAGCCCCCACCTAATCTTCTGGGCCAGACTGGATGGGGCTTGGGGTGACCTGGGCTCATGGAAGGCGTCTGTGCCTATGGCAGGGAGTAGAACGGGATGGTCTTTGAGGTCCCTCCCAACCCAACCCCTTCCCTGACTCTGCGATCACTGCCAAGGGAACACTCCCCATGCAGAGCACCGCGGGACTCTCAGCTCTCCACGTTTCAACCCTCTCTGTGCACCTCCTCCCTCCCCGGCCCAGACACTGGGGCGTGGGCTGCTCACCTGCCTGCTGTGCCAGCCTGCAGGCCTCGCCGATCCTCTTGCCCGTGAGGCAGCTGAACACGGCCTCCATGTGGCTGCCGTGCCGGGCCGTGGCCAGCTCGGTGTCGATGCGCGCGGCCGCGGTCTGCGCCAGCCAGCGCGAGAAGGCGCGGCGCCGCTCCAGCGCCAGCACGTACTCGCTGGGCTCCTCCAGCCGCGCCTCCAGCTCCTGCAGCCTGCCCCAAAGCGCCTCGCACAGCGTCCAGGCCAGGCACCAGTGCTTCACCGCGGCTGGGGAGACACACGCCAGCCATCAGGAGGGAAAACGCGCAATGTAGGAGAGGGTTTGTGTGAGGAAAACTCTGGAGGGTTCACGATCCCCACTGTGCTTTGAAGGGGCTGCCCAGGCAGGGCTGGAGTCCTCACTTCTGGAGGTAAGGCAGGACTGGCCATGGCAGTCACTGCTCTGGGCTGGGGGACAAGGTGGGCATTGGGCACAGGGTGGGCTCCGTGGGCTAGGAGGGCTTTTCCAACCCGAATGAGTCAGTAAAAAGAATCATTCTCTACTCACTCTCTGCCACAGCGGGATCCTCAGATGCCTTCCTGGCCCAGTCAGCATAGTCATGGATAGCAGCAACTCCAGGATTGGGGGCCAGAAGAGGACAGGGCTCATCCATATGAACAGTGCTGTGCTTCAGCTTTATCTCCAGAGGGGTGAGATACAGCTCCTTATCCCTGTCCATGTTCCGTTGTTCCAAGCTCAGCTTTTCCACATGAACCTTGAAAGGGGATTCTGTGAGTCTGGAGAAGAAAAAAAAAAAGAAGATAAAACAAGTAGAAAATGTTTTGAATATTCTCCATCCAATTGGGGCAGCTCATCCTGCAGCTTCTCTTAATTAACACGATGACAGTAAAACATGATCCAAAGTCAACAGCCAGGTACGGAGACCCTGGTGAGAGAGTCTGGGGCTTGGAACCAGGCTCTGGAATACTGAACAACCTTGTCTACTGGATGGTGTCTCTGCCCATGGCAGGGGATTGGAATAAGATGGTCTTTAAGGTCCCTCCCAACCCAAACCTTCTATGATTCAGCAAATAAACCTCAGTGCGCTCTCCAAAGGCAAAGAGTACACCTTTTCCACAGCTTGTTCCCTCAGCACTTCAGGTATGCTGGAGAATACCCAGACAAGCTTTTAAGAACATTTAAATGACGGGACACGTATCTATATTCCAGTCCTGTCCAGGTATGGAGACCCAGAAAGGTCTGGGTGCTGCTGGATGTACAGGCAGAATTGAAGGCAGCCTGGAATTCAGAAGCTAAGCAGCTTCCTTAAGGTGGATGTACTCAGGAAGAACCAACAGGGACAACTTTGAACTTTCCCTTTAACCTTTGCCTGGGTGACAGTGCTATTTATTTGGTAAAGAAATCACTCCTCTTACTAAGATATTCCCAGATTTGACAGACCTATTTTTGTGGAGAAGAGACATGAAGGGGATCTCCATGGCAAAAACCATCTTGCATCACTCCTACATGTCAGAAAGAACACTGACCTGCCACCAGGATTCTGTCAAACACAAGGAGTATGCCAGATCCATCCTGAAGGAAAGCACTACTCACGATTTGGGAGCCACAGGAGTTGGCAGGAATCCATATTCCACGGGCTCACACTGAAGATCTTCCGTTTCACTTGATCCACTCAACTGATCTCCACAATTGACCAGCGTCCAGTTGGGTCCCCAACCAACACGGAAGGAGCGTCCCATGAAGAGTCCCATGTCCATCAGGAGCTTCCCTTTTCCATAGGTGATGGACCGTTCCAGAGGGACAAGCCCCCGCTGCCTGCGGACACCCACTGTCTTCACCTGCACCTCAGGCACCGCTGGGGGCACGGAGAACACGGACGCCAACGGAGACGCCGCCGACCACAGGGCAGCACGAGGGGGACTACCCAAAGTCCTGGGGCCCTTGGCATCCGGCACAGCAGCACTTGGTGGTTGGAAAAGGACGCTGGCAAACTTGGATTGCAGCAGCCCAGCAACTGGCAGGGAGAAGCAGGAAGAACATCTCAGCGGAGGGGCACTCACGTGTCAGGGGGGCAGTTCTGGCCTTTCTGAAGTATTCCAGGACTCCTGGAGCAGCCAGTGGAAGCGGTTGGATAGGGAGTGATGGGAACTCAGGGCTAAGTGTGACTGTGCTGAGACCCACAGGCCCCCCAAGCCAAAGGACACACGGGGTGTTCCCAGGAACGGGACAGGGACAGCCTTGCCCAACACCAGCAGTTCCCAAAGGAGTCACTAATTTAATGCCAGAATTTAGACATCAGAAAAGAAGGGGGGGCAGACACTGATTAGCAGGGCTGACACTGAACCCACAGACAGGTATGTCCCGTTAAATCAAATGGGATTTGAACTAATTAACACATCTGAATTAATGGGTTTCCTCAATTAGGAAGCATCTCCATGCTTTTTACCAGAGGGATTCCTCAATATTCCTATGGAAAGCACCAGTTAGAGGATGCACCAGGTAGGAGGGACAAGGTTTAGCCAGCGTGGGGCTCTGGCAGGGGCTGCCCCATGTGGGGCACAGCTGGTGACCCCTGAGCCAATCCAGGGAGCTCATGGCACCTCCAAACTCAGCTGCAAAGTTGTTGGCACCTCTGTGAGATTTTAAAACCCGCACAGGCAGGGGAAAAAAAGCCCCTGAAAACAAAAAGTGAAAAGGACAGTAGAGGTGTCAGAGGAAGAGGTACTCCAGGCACTGGAGCAGGTTTGGACGGGGCTTGGAACAGGGCAGGGCTCGTGCTGGAGCAGGGAATGAACACAGGAGGAAGGAGTGGCAGGAACTGCTCCAGATCCTGGGATTTTTTGCCATGGTAAAATTCAGCTCCTTCTTCACACATGGTGGTTTCTCACCATACCTGAGTGTCTTTTCTGTCCTTGTGATTTTGAAATGGGGAGCCTCGGAGAGCAGATCTCTTGGGAAGTGTCCACTTTGACAGGCTGCTTCCCTGGATAATCCAGGATCAAATCCAGGTCATCATCATCAGCAAGCAAGGAAGCTTTCATGATCTGAGGATGTGGGAAGCCAAGGCAGCACATCAGCAATTCCTCTCACAGCAGCGTTTTCTGAGCTCATCAAAATAGCTCTTCCCACTCAAAGTAACTCCCACACACAGCACATGACCAAACAACACACTCATGCCTGCAAATATTCCAAGGAACAGTGGAGGCACAACTCAGGATGTCACCTGATGGATAAGGTTTTACAACTACTAGTTAAATCAGTGCACAGGACTTGTTAGGGATGGGGGTGACATCCCCAAATAATCCTGATTTCTTAGCTCTGTCCACATGTTTTTCAGCTTAAAGAAGAACTACAGGACTATTTGTTATTAAAGGTAAAAGCCAGAGTGCTCATGGTACTGTCCTTCCATGAAATTTCAAAGGCCAGGACAAGGGGCAGTGGCTTCCCACTACCAGAGGGAAAGGTTAGATGGAGTATCGAGAACAAATTCTTCCCTGAGGCTGCCCCATCCCTTGCAGTGTCCAAGGCCAGGTTGGACGGGGCTTGGAACAACCTGGACTGGTGGAAGGTGTGTCCCCGCCATGGCAGGGGGTGGCACTGGATAGGCTTTAAGATCCCTCCCCAATTAAACCTGTGATTCTATGAAATACGAGCACCAACACCAAATCCCAAATCAAGACCAGTTCTCCCAACATCTTGTTCTCCACCAGGTGGGCCCAAGGCAGTCAGTCTGTTATTAGTTCAGCTTGTCCCATTGCCCACACTCCAGAGTTCCAAAATCTGAGTTCTGGCTTTAAGGTGAGTGTTATTTCAGCACTGAGCCTTCCATGTCTCCAAGGTTTCCCACAGGAACAGAACTCTGATGTGTCACTTCAACCCCACTCCACGTTCATTACAAGCTGCTACACACTTGGGAGGCAAACGCACCCCTTGAGAAGTGCTGGATTTCCCAGCTCCTGGCGGGGTGAGGGGCTGGCAGGACACTGACCTGCAGGACGTAGGGGTTGATGCCCCGGGTGGACGCGATGTGAGTGGACGCGGGCACGGCCTCCTGCTCCTCGGCCAGGCTGTCCTCCCCGAAGGGCTCCTGGGGCTGCTCCTGGGTGATGTCTGCCATGTCACTGTCCAGCTCCACCACCCTGCCCAGCTGCTCCAGCACCGGGGGCTGTGGATACAGAGGCCACGTCACACAACCACGGATCACACCTTTGCCAGGACAGAGCATCTCAGAGTTCCAGGAAATCACCTGCGAACGCAGCCGAGCGTTCCCTGGGTGTGCCAAGGTTCCACACCAAGGTCAGGGCTGGCCATACAGAACCTTCAGGGTGTGCCAGTGATTGGAAAGCAGCAGTCCCGGCTCAGAGGTGCCCTCCTGGAGTCTACCCAGTTCTGCCATTCAGTTTTGAAAACTGGTCTTCAGCTTTCCAGTTCTCACCCTCCCAAGGAAGGGAGAGGTCTGTGTGTCCTGCCTTCCTCCCCTTCTCCCCCAGAGCACATCCCACGCAGTACCATGTCAAACCATGGAGTCTACATTTCACAAAGAACTCAAATGGTTACTGGGACGGTGGGCAGGCCCTGGCACAGGGTGCCCAGAGAAGCTGTGGCTGCCCCTGGATCCCTGGAAGTGTCCCAAGGCCATGTTGGATGGGGCTTGGAGGAACATGTGCCAGTGGAAGGTGTCCCTGCCCATGGCAGGGGGTGGCACTGGATGAGATTTAAGGTCTCTCCAACCCAAACCATTCCATGATTCCATGGCTCTGACCACTGTTACAGCCTGTACCTCTGCCCAGCTTAGTGACTGCGACTTGAGCTCCAGATACTCGTTTGGCTCCAGTTTAACCATCCTATAGCTCAGCTGCATGTCCTGGGAAAGCCTCATGCTTCCAGCTTTCTTGCTTCCCACAAAATACACAGTAGAGAGCACTGAACTGATGCAAATATAGGAGTGGAGAAACCAAGGGAGTGCCCTGGAATCCTGCTCAGGAACGAGGGAGCATATTCATGTGGCTGTGCTTAGCTCAGCAGAATCAGGCAGGAAATGGAATAGAGGGTCTGAGCTGAGGCAGAGAAATTCAGACTGGAGGGTCTGTAAATACAGAAGTGAATGGCAGGCATGGAATGTGAGCATTGCCCAGCACATGGAACAGATTTACAAGTCAAAATATTGTTACAAACAGCCAAGTTTCACTGCTCCCTTCATTGGGCTTTAATGCAGCAGCTCCCTGGTGTAACCATTCCCTTGCAACATTAATAAATTAATTAATATTCAAGATACCAAGGGAAGACAAAAAAAGCCCTCAAGCCTAGACCCTAAATGCTTCCTACAGCCCAAATAATGTTATTTTCAGATGTGTTCTACACTAAGGGTTTGGCAACTTTCAAGCCAT
Organism: Sclerurus mexicanus; assembly: GCA_013396755.1. Classification (NCBI taxonomy): domain Eukaryota; kingdom Metazoa; phylum Chordata; class Aves; order Passeriformes; family Furnariidae; genus Sclerurus; species Sclerurus mexicanus. Next base: position 23,138 of record VWZF01001383.1, read on the forward strand.
GCTGTGTTGTTTCTCAGGGGTTTGGGAAACAAAACAATGTTTTTCCCATTTTCAGAAATTAAAACCTGAGTTAATGGTATGCAAGTCAGAGAGGTTAATGAACCCAGAGGGGTTTTTAAGTACATTGGAATGTGTAAGACTGGTTTGAATATATCAGAGATATAACGAGTATTTCTGAGTGTTTACAGCCTCACCTCTGGTGCCATCAATGTGAACACGTGACAGGAAGGGGAGCTGGAGTGAGGCCGTGGGACAGCCATGAGTGCAGCTCAAAATGCAAATAATTAAGGATCCACCCAGCAGCAGGATGACCAAGGTGCTAATTAGCCCAGGCCCCAGCAGGAGGGTTAGAACAGCAGCTGGACACTACTCTGGGATTCTCCACTGCAGATCCCAGAGCAGAGGTGGCAGCTCCCCCTGCCTGTCCCGGCAGCAGGAGGTCCTGCCCCGGGAGCAGAGCCGCTGGCACTGTTCAACAGTGATCAGGATCCCCAGGGCCCCTTGAACCTGCCTGGAGATCTCCTACAACACAAGTGGCCAGCAGAGGTTCACACTGGATATCAGGAAAAAATTCCACGTTAGAAACACAAAATCGTTGAAGTTGGAAAAGCTTCTAAGCCCAACTGTTCCCCAGCACTGCCAAGGCCACCACTAAACTATGTCCCCAAGTGCAACATCCATAAATTCCTCCATGGATGGGGACTCTATCCCTGTCATGGGCAGCTGTGCCAGGGCTGAGCAGCCCTTTCAGTGAAGGAATTTTTCCAATATCCAGACTGAACCTCCCCTGGCCCAGCCTGAGCCCGTTCCCTCTGCTCCTGTCCCTGTTCCCTGGGAGCAGAGCCCGACTCCACCCGCCTCCCCCCTACTGGCAGGGACTTGCAGAGCCAGAAGGTCCCCCCTGAGCCTCCTTTTCTCCAGGCTGAGCTCCCCCAGCTCCCTCAGCCTCTCCTGCTGCTCCAGCCCCTTCCCTGCACACGCCCCAGCCCCTCAATGTCTCTCTTGCCATGAGGGCCCAGAACTGGACACAGCCCTGGAGGTCCCTCAGCAGTGCCAGCACAGGAGGACAATCCCTGCCCTGGGCCTGTGCCCACACTATGGCTGGTACCAGCCAGGTGCCACTGGCCACCTGTGCAAACCTGGGCTCATGTTCCCAGTGAACGGGATCAAACTCTGCCTGCCCTGTGTAAGATGGGCCCAGCACTGAGGATGTCTCACAAAGCTTTAGGAGCAGTCACATCCAACACAAAGACGTTTACAAATCCAGCATATAACCAGCCTTAAAGAAAGAGGTTTTTTAATAAAAATAGAGCACATTCTTCAAATAGAAGGCAGAGAGTCTTGCACACTAATGATGGCAGAGGCAACTGAATGCACAGCATCACTCTCCAGGCAGGCAGCAGGCGTTGGCATTACAGAGTGTGTATTTAATAGTCACAAAAACAAGGGTGCTTCCAGAAGTGGTGCAAATCTGCCAAACTCACACTAGAATCTGAACAAGAAACAAGGGTTGAAAGTCTCCCCACACCCATTCTCAGTATGAAATGTCAAGTATCTCAATGAAAAACAACATGCAGACAACACAGCCAGAGTTCAGAAGAGTTTGTGTAATGTTTCACTCTCCAGATCCTGGGTTACTCCAACCACCCCTTCCCAGGCACCAGCTACTCTCCAAATTCCACGTCACCAACCCCCTTTAGTCACTGTCCTCCTTCTACCTGAGCCGGGGGTGTTGGTTTGCCGTTCAGGGTCATCTGCTGGGGCGGCAGGTGCCCTGGGGGTGGCACAGGGGTGGTCTTTAACTTCTTGGTGTCCACTTTGGAAGGATGATCCTCCTCTTCCTCATCCGAATCTTGCAAGCCATACTTGGAGAAATGTGCTACCTGTGTTAAGGAGGACAAACGTGTTACAGCTTAGAAGGGAGTTTCAGGCACCCATTTCTGGAAGGCCTGGACAATGAGCAGGAGTAACTGTCCCAACACACACAGTTGTGACACCTGCAACAAATTTGGCCTCTGTATAAACCTAAACCACGTGCAGGCAGGTCTGAGGCCACAGTTTTCATCACAGAACCCCAGGCTGGTGCGGGTTGGGAAGGATCTTAAAGCTCAGCTCTGTCCATGGGCACGGACACCTTCCCCTAGCCCAGGTTGCTCTAAGCCCTGTCCAACCTGGTCCTGGACACCTCCAGGGATGGACAGTTTGGTGAGGACAGTTCTCCCCACAGCTGAGGGACTTGGGACAGTGCTCAGCTTCAGCCTGCTTTGCTTTCCTGCGGTCCCTTCCCCCCGAGCCCCCTCACCTTGAACACCCAGGAGCCGGTCTCCGGGCGGTACTCCTTGAAGCGGGCGCCCTGTTTGCGGGACACGGCCTCCAGCCTGCCCTCGTAGTTCATCTCCGCCAGGCGCTCGGGGCTCTTGATCAGGCACCGCGACGTCTTGTCCGTGGGCCACACCCCGTCCAGGGTCACCTCGGCCCGCCTGGGAAAGGCCGAGAGCGCCGTGAGGGACACGAGGGCTTGAGGCAAAGCTGCTCAGGGAGAGGAGGGAGCTGGGAGCGGGACAGGGGAGACCTCCACAGGCGAGCTCAGAGAGGGACAGCTCAGAGCTGTCGCACAGACAGGCGAGCACACCTCAGACCAGACAGGTCAGCTCAGACCAACTTCTAAACCCAACTTCTGGTTCAGAAATTTGCAAGTCTCTCACAGCTGTAACACTACAAAGTGAATGCACAACTTGGGCTGAGATCTCTTGGTCACCACCGGCAAACACAGCAGATTGCCAGGATTTTAAAACTCACCCTTATTTAACACCTACCTGTTTAAACCTTCCCCAACGGGCGGTTTTCTCTCGTCATCAGGGTAAACAATAACTTCTTTTCTCCGGATATGAACAATCTCATCCAGATTTAAGTTTGTTAGATTTACTTCTCCTTCAAAATAAATCGATCCATAACCTGCAAAACAAACCAAAACTTCACAATTTGTCTGTGAAGAGTCACATGCCAGAGAACCCCCATTCCTGCAGTGCTGCTCCTGTCCTGTCTCCAGGGCTAAGTCAAAGTGACAACTCCTTTCCAGTGAGGAAAACCTGAAGGAGCATTATCACTTCAAAACCATTATGGACAGGCTGGGAGAGCTGGGGGTGTTCACCTGGACAACATTCCAGGGAGACCTGAGAGCCACTTGCAGAGCCTAAAGGGGCTTCAGGAGAGCTGGAGAGGGACTGGGGACAAGGGATGGAGGGACAGAACAAGGGGGAATGGCTTCCCACTGCCAGAGGGCAGGGATGGATGGGATATTGGGAAGGAATTGCTGGCTGGGAGGGTGGGCAGGCCCTGGCACAGGTTGGGCAGAGAAGCTGTGGCTGCCCCTGGATCCCTGGGAGTGTCCAAGGCCAGGCTGGATGAGGCTTGGAGCATCCTGGGCTGGTGGAAGGTGTCCCTGCCCATGGAATAATATGGGCTTTAAGGTCCCTCCCAACCCAAACAAGTCTGTGATTCTATGATTTATTCTACCCTAGAATCCAACAACATTCTGATGCAAACTGCTCCTAAAGAAAGGGCACTGGGTCCAGTCAGACTGTGGGTGTGGAGCTCAGGTTCTGCAGCTTTAGGACTCCCTGGATGAGGGTGGAGCCCCTGGGCAGGCTGGGGGGGACTCACCTTTGCGGCCTATGGTGAAGTCTGTCACGATACATTCGTTCCTGTCGTTGGTGAATCTGGCCAGCTCCTCCATGGAAGGAATGGTGTAGTAGCCAGCTCGTGTCAGAACAATCCCTGCAACAGAGTATTCCCTGAGAACAGGTTCAGCAGCAAGTCAGAACATTCACAGTTTCATCCCATTTCTTTTGCCAGCCTGAACAACTGGAAGCCTCAGAGGAACACAGAGTCAGCACACCAAAACCCAAGAGATATCAGAACACCTTCATTCTAACCCTTCAGAGCACGTTTAAGCCAAGTGCTCTGGCAGGTTTTCCCAGCCCAGACACCCATCAGGCAGCAGGAGTGCAAAGAACAGGGAAAAGAAAGGTGCAAATTCAGCAACAATTGAAGGAAACACTCTCCCAGTTTTAACAGTCTAGGGGCTCAAGCACCTGCTGACCAAGCTGAAGCTTCCTTTACATTTAACCGGCTTCAAACCTTCATCTATTATTTTCCCTTTGAAAAGCTTTTTGCATCTACATAATGTCTGAAGACATCTCTTTTGAGCACATCACCTGCCAGTTTCAGTACATGCCACATATTACCCAGAAGGATGAACAAATGTTTTCCCCTCCACCTTCTCATGAGTTTAAAAAACTCCAACACATGTGATATAAAATTGAGGGATACAATTTAAATCCCCATTGACTCAGCAGGTAAAATTTCTGCACTAGGCAGGAGAGTGGAGAGCAAGATTTGTGTTCTGGAGAAAGGAGGAGGGAGAAAAGCAAACGCTGAGGGTGTAAAGGAGCAGAGAACTTGCACAAAACGCTGCCAGAACAGGTGCCCTGCCCCCAGACCGCCCACCTGCGGGATGCAGGTGATGCACAGCCTCGGCCTCCTCTTCCCGCTCGTCCTGCAGGGAATCCTCTTGGAAGGAGGCGTCTTCACTGCTGCCCTCCAGCCCGTTGCGCAGCGCCGCGCGCATGTTCAGCGCCACGATGGTGTCGTCCACGGCGGGCTGGGCCTTGTGCCCGCTGCTCTCCAGGGTCTGTGGGATGGGCTTGGCAATGGGATTTGTGTAAAACCTGGTCACCTCGTGGGGCTCCTCCTCCTCCTCCCGCTCCCCATCCTGCCTGTGGTTCTCCTCAGGAGGCATCGACAGGAAGAACCTGGGAAATGAAGGGTTACATGGACTTATTTAGCTCTGAGGGGTGTGTGCAGGGTCAGGGGTTGGACTTGGATGATCCCTGTGGGTTCCCCTCCAACTCAGGGTATCCTACACTGAAACTTCCACTGTCTTTCCATACAAAAAACCCACATGAATTGCAGGCAGTGATTATTCCCGTTCCCTCTGCCCTTGTTTGAAAACCTCTGCCATTCTGTCACTGGGGCTCCCACCATGACAAAGACACTGGTGAGACTGGGAGAAGGGCCCCACAGCAGCTGGGGGCTGAGACACGTGCCCTGTAAGCAGAGTCTGAGTGGAACAGGGCACTTAGTCTGGGGCAGAGGCTTCAAAGAGGGTGTAAGAGCCACCCCACAGCTCCAAACCCCTCTGTTCCCAAGGAACTGCCCAGGGCAGGGCCACTCCCACATCAGTTCTAACTTCCAGGAGCTTTCAATAAAGTTAACATGTTGAGCTGCTCAGGAGTTTTTTCCCAGCCTCTGATAAAAAGAATCCAAAGCAAAACCAGAGTTCAGCTGAACTATGGCCACAGGTTTTTAGAGACTAGAATTCTGCCTTTGACAGGGGAAGATGCAGCCTCAGAGGTTCCTCCTTTTAATCTGTATGAAACACATGTGCAGAAAATAGAATTATGAGACATCAGGGTCAGTGGAGCTTCCCTGCAATTTCCACATCACTGAGGACTAACCAGGAAAGGCTCTTCTCCCCTCAGGGTCAGGTTTAGCACTTCCCTCAAGGAATGTCCTGGCTGTTCTCTACAGAACAGGGAATGAAGAGAGACTCATCCAGAAGAACAAGCCACTCCTCTGACCCTGATTTTGGGTGGGATGACCTGGCAGTGCCACACAGCAAGAACATATAGTTAGTCCAGGAGGAAATGAATCTCCCAAGAGGTCAATTAATTCCAGTGGCAGCTAAAGTGACATGCCTGAAAAGAACTCGCTGTTCTACAGCAATAACAGGGACAGGCAGAACCAGCCTGGCTGCTCCTGAGGACAAACCCCTGCAGGTGACTCAACACACCTGTCCCCGTTCTCCGGGTACTCGGATGGGGACGCCAGGTCCTCGTTCTCACGGCTCACGGGAGAGAACAGATTGCTGCTGTTGAGGTTCTTCAGAACCAGCTTCTTGATGCTCTTCCTGAAAACAAACACACCAATACAGGGAAATCGGATCTATCCACTGCATAAATATGCATTTCATGCTTAATTTGGATGCTTCAGAGATGAGGAACCAGCTCTAGGAGCTGCTCTCACACTCAGGACAGATCAAGTCTCCCATAAGAGCTACCAACACTCTTTTTGAAATTCCATTCAAGGCTTTGGTTTATGGGTAGATGTAAAAAACACATGTCAGTGAAAGTCTCAAAGCCCAAACTCAGCAAATCACTGGGTTCCCTGTTTTCCAAATCAGCTTTTCCAGAGGCACAGAAGGTCTGGCCCACATGTGCATTTTACTGCAGGGTCACTTGAATTTTTTGCTCTTTGCTTTTACTAAACTCCAAAGCCTTCCAAAGCCCTTTTCTCTTTGACTGTCCCTGACGCTTCTGAAGACTGAACCTAAAAGCTTCCCTTGGGCCGATCCATGGTTTATTTCTCAGAGAAACGTGTGGATCTGAAATAGAACCAGGGCTGAGATAAACTCACCAGAAATGTTGGGCTCCATGCTGAGGGCATCAGCAAACATGGAGACACTCCTAGTTCAGGAGCAGGGAGTATCACCTCATGCAAGTTTTCCTGGTAAGAATCCCTAATTGATTTTACAGAAGCTTTGCTCCCATCATGGGCCGAGCTCATTTTACAGCTCACTGGGCCTTAGCATTTTAAGCTGAACTTTACTTCCTCTACAGAAACAGTTCTATTCAAGTCTTACAGAAAACTTGCTATTGCTATTTCTACTAGAACCAGGGCACAAAGACATGGGATTTAAGAAACTACACAGGGGATTATTTGGTCTGATGAGGAGGTTCTCAGCCATACACAAAAGACACTCACTTTGGCATGAAGGCCCCGTTGGACAGGGATGGCTCATCGTCGTCCAGCCCGTCGAAGAGCTGGGACTTGGCGGATCCCACCGACTGCAGGGCCTTGGGCCGCACTCTGGTTGCAGGGCGAGGGGTCAGTTTGTAGTGGGTGGGTGTTGTCAAGGCTTTCTGAGCTGCTGGGTTTGTTGGCTTCAGCCTCTGAAACAAAAACACTGAGTTGAAGTTTCCAGAGCATGTGCTGGAAGGGTTTGGGGATGGCTTTAAGGTGCTCCAGGTCCAGGGCGTGGAAATCCAAAGGGGGTGAGAATTCAAGGGGGAAGCAATAAGCAAACTGAGGTAGGAGGCCCCCAGGAACAGCCCCATCCATCAGACTGGATCCATGTGTCCCCCTGTCTCTGCTGAGCTCTAGCTACCAGGCAGGACTCTTCTCCAGCCCATGGAATTAGCCCAGGGGAAGAAGCAGCCACTTACAAACTCCCCTAACACTTCAAAAGGCTGAAAAGTGTTTGTTTTATTGTCTTTTAAACAAACCAGCAGAGAAAGGTTTGTCAGAGACTCTCAGAGAGGTCCTAAGTAAAGCTCAAGCACAGCCCCACAATTATTCCAAGCATTAGCAATTATCCATCTTCACTCCCAACCAGCAGCAGCGAGCACCACAAGAACCCTAAAGCCAAGGCTCTGATGCAGGCAAAAGCAGGACATTTTAGAGTCACAGAATGGTTTGGGTTGGAAGGAACCATAAATATCACCCAGTTCCAACACCCTGCCACGGTAAGGGAAGCAGTTTGTGTCCCGGAGAGGGTCAAAAGCCACTGCACCAGTGAGAGAACACAGATGGCAACTTATGTGGCTGCTCACTGAGCATTTCAGTGAAGACAGTGAACACAAACCAGAGTAATTTCAACTCTCACCCACAAAATGAGTCCAGTGTGATGTGCACTTACCTCCTCTTTCTTCTTTGGGTCAGACATGGGGTTTCTGAAGAGCGGGGAGTCTCCAAAGGGGGAGTAGGTGAGGCTGTTGAGGTGCTGCTGCAGGACAGCCTGCTGGGCCGCCGAGGCATTGGGGTCTGTCAGGGCTGCAAGACAACAGCACTGCAGCTTCAAAACCTCTGCCAACTGAACCAGGGCAGGCAGGGACAGCATCTGCCAGAGCACCTCCTCTTCCTCCACCAGAGTCTGCAACCACATTCCCTAAGCTTCCTTGGGTGAAAAGCTGAGGGCGTGGAGAGCTGCACAGCAGTGGAAGAGCCTGGCCTGACAAAATATTCAACTAGTCCAGTTGTCTTCTGAAGGGCTGGGCAGGGGAAATATTTCATGCAGAATTTTGACATTCCTGCTACAGGAACCAAACTTACAGGTCCTCTCTACAAGGCACTCTTAATTTTGTCTCTGTATCTTCTGGCATCTAATTTTAATTCCCACTAAAATGCTCTAAGCGCTCACACTATGAAGAGTTCAGGCCACCAAAAGCAGCTTAATTCTAATTCTAAAACCAGAGTGAATGGGTGCATTCCCAAAGAACAACAAAGCAACTCTCAGAAACTGCAATAAGTTGAGAGCTGGAAACAACAGGATCTTATTTATGTCCCAAACAGCCCAATAAGGATCCCCTAGATCACTCCTACCTGGAATTACTGAAGAAGGCAATGCTGCACTTCCCTATTTCTTGCAAACATTTACTCTTACTGCCCCAAATTCAACAGTCAGAAATGTCAGTAATCTTGAAAACAAAGCTCTAAAACAGCTGCAATTATTGGGAATGGTAAGCAATTTTGAATTACTTAAAATATATATATAATTAGTAAAAGAAAAAAAATGTCCTTAACATGGTCTCTCCACTCCTACTGAGGACAGAAGTGGCCTCAAAGAGAAGCTCTGTCACTCCAAAGCCTTGGGGTGGGGTGTGCTCCTGTGTTCAGGACACAAGGCAGGAAGCAGCAGTTGGATGGGGATTCAGGGACACTCACCTACAGCAGGCTGAGGGGCCCCAAAACCCAGAGTAGCTGTGGAGGTGTTGAATCCTGGTGCTCCAAACGCTCCTGTTCCCAGTGTTCCCCCCAGTTTTGGCTGGGTGTTTCCAAACAAGGATGTCTGTCCTGCCCCAAGAGCTGTGACAGGAGAGGTGACTGTCATTTACTGCAAGACTGTGACAAACTTACAAGCATAGCAAAGAATCAATTCCTTATTAAACTGCAGGAAATGCTCCCTACATCTGTGGATGCCACAGACACTCAAGAGTCATGTGATGAGACCAGAGGTTCTGAATACAGAGGACCTCACCAGTTCCACCAGTGCTGCCCAGCAGGCCACTCAGCAGAGTTAGCAAGCTCCCCTCGGATCTGATGGGAGACTGGGATTCCTGGCCTGAAGTCAAAGCCTGCACAGCCTTTCCTCCCTCAGTTACAGGCAATTCTCAGGCTGGGTCAGCACTGCAGTCCAAGAGTTGGGCTTAAGCTGATGAGAGGTGAGCTGGGAAACTCTTACCTGTTCCAAACCCTGTTCCAAGTCCAGTTCCCAGAGTCCCGGTTGCAGGCTTATTTCCAAACAAACTATTTCCAGCAGTGTTGGCACCAAAACCTTCAAGAACAGAACCAGCAGCTGATTAGAGATGTAACTAAACTCATGCATTTAAAGAAATAAGCATCACAGGGGCAAAGAGCCCTGCCACAGTTCATATCAAATCTCACACTCTTTCCAGCAGTGCAGGTTAAACTGCCAAGCAGCAGAGAGGGATTTCAATGGTAATAAACATACTAAAGTTATAAATGTAACACTAAAAAAGATACAGGCAACTGCTAGGTTGCCTCTTTAAACTTTTTGGTTTGTCCAGAGCTGACGTGATGGTGCTGATCTGGCAACAGAGTAAAATGTACTTCCTTCAAGTGCCTGGAAGGAACAAACCCCATTTGATACTATTTACATGACACACCCACTTCTCTGACTCTCACCACAAAGCAGGTGGGAATTCTGAAGCACTGCTCAAGGACAGCCTTCACTGCAGCTAAGGACACCCCAAATCTAACACAGAACCATGGAAGGATGGAATGCTTTGGGTTGGAAGGGACTTGAATGTCCATGTTGTTCCACCTGTTGCCACGGGCAGGGACACCTCCCACCAGCCCACGCTGCTCCAGGCCCCATCCAACCTGGCCTAGGACACTTCCAGGGATCCAGGGGCAGCCACAGCTTCTCTGGGAACCCTGTGCCAGGGCCTGCCCACCCTCCCAGCCAGCAATTCCTTCCTAATCTAATCCTACTTTGTTTCAGTCTGAACATGAGACAGCCCAGTTCTGCTGAAGATGCTGACCCCATCCCATGGTTGGTTAGTACACAAAGGCAGGGTTAAACTGGGAAACTGCAGGAGTGGACCAGCACCTTGGAATCCAATTCAATACTCCCATAAACTGTAATGCAGGCGAATTGAAAACACACACTGCAAAGGGTTGTTCTCACTCAAACAGTGTCAGACACAGATGGGACCACGAAGATCTTGGAGAACAGCAGAACAGGGATTTCCGAAGCACCTTTCACACACCCTGTGATGTTTGCCTAGGGCTGCTCACCACAATCAAACTGTGCTTGCCAAGGTGCTGCCCTGACAGTTCCAGAGCACTGAGAACTTCCTGGAGCAGCTTGGCTTGGGAAGGGCCTTGAAGATCACCCAATTCCCTCCAGTTCTTCCCTGTGTATTCTGCAGTGCCAGCCTGCCATGATAATGGCATGGCAAGCTCTATCGCCATACAATAAAGAAAACACAAGCCCAGAACACCACCAAAAAAAGGGGTATCAGGATCTAACACTCCTGTTCACTTTCAGGGACACAGTTTTGTCACTCTGAAATCCCAAAGAAAAGAGGCAGAGTCCTGTAAAAGCAGCTGCTGCTCACTGCACCTCTCCCTGCACACTCCTTCCTCCTGCCCACCCAACAGCAGCTCTCCACCAGTGGTGTCAGAGGCCAGCAGGAACACAACACCCAGTTCCTCAGGATTTTGATCCTTCACACCACCAAGGACCACAAGAGCCATCAGCTAAACTGGGACAGACTCATTTCACCAGTGCAGGATCTACTGGCACTTTTGAAGCCACAGTGATCACTGCATTTATCCCAGCTCCTCCAGTGCTCCTGTGGAACCACAAGTTCACAGTCTCCAAACAAACCTCTATGCTTTCCTGGATTCCTTGACTTCATTAATTTTCAACTACAGAATCCCAGAACAGTCGGGGTTGGAAGGGACCTCTGGAGATCACCCAGTCCAAGCCCCTGCCCAGGCAGGGTCACCTGGAGCAGGTGGCACAGCAACACCTCCAGGTGGGTTTGCAATGTCTCCAGAGAGGACACTCCACGCCCTCCCTGGGCAGCTGCTCCAGGCTCTGCCACCTCCATGGGAAGAAGTTCTGCCTCATGCTGAGGTGGAACTTGTGGTTTGCTTTATGGTCATTGCTCCTCGCCCTGCCACTGGCCACACTGAACAGTCTGGGACCATCCCCTGACACCCCTTGGAGATACTGGTATGGACTGATGGGATCCGCTCTCAGTCTGCCCTTCTCCAGACTAACCAGGCCCAGCTCCCGCAGTCTCTGCTCATCACAGAGATGCTCCAGACCCCTCATCATCTCCGTGGCCCTCTTGGACCCTCTCCAGTAGCTCCTTGCCTTTCCTGAAATGTGGAGCCCAGAATTGCACCCAACACTCCAGATGTGCCTCGGTGGGGCTGAGCAGAGGGGCAGGATCACTCCCTGAGCTGCTCCAATGCTCTTTGTGATGATCCCAGGATCCCACTGTCCCTGCTGGCCACACAGGCTGCACCTTCTCTCAAGGGCTCACCAAAACAGTGGCACTCAACCATCTGCCTTCTGAGTCAGGGAGTTCCACAAGAGTCAAGGTACAAACCAGCACCAACCACATTTCCCTGCTGCAGGACCCGAGAATTTTAACACTCCTGATCCCTGCTCACAGCCAGGTGTGTGGTACAAGTAGCACCCTTTTAACTGATTGAAATCCCATTTTTTCTCTGTCCCCCAAGTGGCAGGGTCTGCATGGGGTGGTTTGTTACCAAAGAGTCCACCGCCCGTGGTGGTTCCAAACGACGGAGCGCTGGTCGTGGTGGTTCCGAATCCAGCAGGCTTGTTCCCAAACAGGGTCTGAAAGGAAAAGAACAGAAATTTAGAAACCAGGCAGGATGATACTGCAGGAATTGTATTGCTATTTGGCTGTGGGCAATGAAGCAGTACTAAAGCCAAGCACGACTGAGCCCGCACAGCCTCCCGTGAACAGGGGGGTATCACAAGCCACATGCACCACCCAAAACCAGCTCTTAGGGTTGGAATTGAGGGGCTTAAGGGTCTTTTCCTTGTGTGGTTTTCACTTCATCAAAACAACTTCATTATCACAAATCAAGTTCATTTTCGGTTCAAGCATCACCACAACCTCCAGCCTGGATTTCCAACGCCAGGCTAAGGCAGCCCTGGTGCCATACAGGCACTGAGCGCTTCAGGCTCTGCTGCTGTTTTCATCACTCCATCACTTGTTAAAAAAATGACTCTATTACATGTTCATCCTTCAGTTTACAACAGACCACCCTGTTTTTGCACCTCAGGCATCTCAACTCCTAAGCTAACACTCCTCTCCTGGAGGTCCATGCCCCTGCACAAGACTCTAGTTGCTTTTCTCTTTCATTAGGAAGGTGCAGACATACCGAACCACCAACACCAAATCCTGTGTTGGCTTGTCCAAAAAGGCCAGTTCCCGTTCCAAATCCAGTCCCAGCATTTGTATTGGCAGCTGTCCCAAAAAGGCCTCCGGGCTGCGAGGGCTGGGTGACCCCAAAGAGACCCTATGAAGAGGAACCAGGTTAAGGTTACGCTCCAAGGCTTTTCCAAGCCCAGCACTGACAGTAACAGATCTAACACACCAAACCAGTCAGTAAAGTGATGGTACATTAGCCCTCATGCTGGGGGAAGAGGAGGAAGAACATTCCAACTTTAGCCCTCCTCAAGAACTTGGTTATAAAAAGAAAATTAAATAAAAAAACCTCGGAAGAATTTATGCTCCAAGCTTTAAAGGATATTGGAATTTCCTCATCGCTGAGCGAAGGAGATGGAAAAGAAACGTTTCTCAGAGTTTTCTGGGAAAAGCCACAACAAACTCGCAAGAATACAAGATACTTGGAGCAAAAGCCCCTAGTTTTGCACCAAGTTACAGCTATGCAGCATCTTTCTGTCACGAGAGCCCACAGCTGCTGCTCAGTAGTCACCAAAGAGTCCAGAACTGTTAATGAATTCCCACAGAAGGTTAGTCGTGGAATTCTATTATCTGTGTGAACACGAATGGAAACACTTGAGTTGCTAGACAGCAGTGTGCCTGAAGAAGGGAGTGGGCACGATACTGGTGAAAGGCTGACTACTGCCCATTATCCTGAACACAACCTGACTGGGAGGAGGCTGCTGGTTCGGCTGCAGCGTTCCGAGCTCAGTATCCTGGCTTTACCGAGCTGGGCTGGAATGTGAAGGAAGCCCCTCTGCTGCAGGCTCCCGCCTGTGGCTGGAGGAGCTGCAGCACAGCATCACACCCAGGTTCAAAGCTCCCTTACCATGGTGCTGGTGTTGGGCTGGCCCAGGGTGCTGGTGCCCCCGAAGGAGAAGCCGGTGTTCTGGGTGGTCGTGGCCTGGCCAAAGGGTTTGTTGAACAGACTTGTGGTCTGGGATGGTTGCCCAAAGAGGCCCCCCGTGGTCCCGGTCCCAAAGCCCGTCGTACCTGCAACACAACACAGGGCTTAGGACATCTTCAGTGCTCATCCATACCCAGGCTGTACCCACTCTCAAACAATCAAACAGGAAAAAAGATCATGGCATACCTTGAACTGGGAGGGACCCCCAAGGGTCATTCAGTGCCACCCCAGTCCTGCCCAGGACACCCCAACAATGCCCACTGTCCCTGTCCCGGTGTCCAAAGGCTCCTGGAGCTCTGGCAGCCTTGGGGCCGTGCCCACTGCCCTGGGCAGCCTGCTCAGTGCCCACCACCCTCTGGGGGAAGAGCCTTTTCCTGAGATACCCCCTAACCTGCCCTGGCACAGCTCCAGCCTTCCCTGGGTCCTGTCACAACTCACCTGATAACAACTTCCTCTCCTACAGGCTGGAGGATTTTGATCTGTTTACAGTCGAATTCCACAAACACAAGTATCTGTTTTTAGGAAGAAATTCTTCCCTGTGAGGGTGGGCAGGCCCTGGCACAGGGTGCCCACAGAAGCCGTGGCTGCCCCATCCCTGGGAGTGTCGCAGGCCAGGTTGGACGGGGCTTGGAGCACCCTGGGCTGGTGGAAGGTGTCCCTGCCCATGGCAGGGGGTGGCACTGGATGATCTTCAAGGTCCCCTCCAACCCGAACATTCTATGATCTATTTACCTTTCAGTTTGCATCAAAAACTAATAAAAATCCAACTGGTTTCTGAGTTTTTCTAAAGCAAGTAAGAAAACAGATTCCTATGCCAAAGAGCGCCATCAGTGAATGCTGACAATACAACCAGTGCAGTTCTGAGCTCCCACCCATTTCATCCTTTGGCACCCCAGAACTTTACAGTTTAACAGAGTGTTTGCATACCCAGTCCCAGGAATCCAGGGCCGGGCAGTACTTACTGGTTCCAAAAGCAGTTTTATTCTGTCCATAGGAAAAGCCTGTATTGGTAGTGGAAGAGCCAAAGAGTCCCGTGGCTGTGCTGGATGTGGCAGTGGAAGAGCCAAACAAGCCAGTGGCTGCTCCTGCTCCCACAGGATTTGAGGGCCCTTTCCGATTTGCCTGGTAGTCTTCCAAACGGAGTTCCTGGAGGAAAATCCAGCTCTTTTTACACAGGACAAAGGTCCTTAGCACACTCACACAGACCTCAACCTATGCTAACACGAAGGTTCAACAAAAGCTGCAACACCTAAATTTCTAAAAACAAGGACAGCAAAACCAGGACCTGAACTTAGATCCACATTTGGGCTTCAATTTGACTTCCCAGAGCTTTTTCAAATCTTTTCCATAGATGATCTGTTTTGAAGGATCAAATAAACCAACCCGAACGGGGAGGCTTCAGGTGAAATCCTTGGGAACACTAGTTTATAATAAACAACTGAGTTTTGTCTGGGATCCTGCTGTTATCTCAGCAGGGCAGAACTGTTCCCAGCAGGATCCCATGTCCTGATGAGATGGAATTTCAGCTCTTCCAAACCTGCATTAAGCATTTAAAACCAACTACAATTAACGTGGGGTTGCCTTAATTCTTCTCCCTGAGGACACCTCTCCTGCGTGTGGTGCAGAAATTGAAGGTTCATTAATACTCTCATATTAATGAGCACAGAAGATAACGGTCCAAAAGAAGCCCAAGTGAATCCATGGTAACCCAAGGTAACCAAGAGCCAAACAAGACCAGGATGTGTGACCCCCCCAGACTGACCTCGAGGGACTTGCTCTCGTACTCCTTCATGGCAGTGATGCACTGGTGCTTGGTGTTGATGTTGGTGCTGACGCCAGACTTCACCATGGTGTCGGTACCGTTCGGGGGCTGCCAGGGAAGAGGGGAGGGAGCCGGGTTAAAATCCAGACACGTGGGAGGCAACACAGTCACAATTCCCTGCAGATCCTGACAAATCCTACACTCGGCACACACCTGGGGCTCTGGGTGACTTGTCTGCTCTGCTCAGGTGAGACCCCAGGTGCAATGCTGCCTCCAGCTCTGGGACCCCCAGGATAAAGACATGAAGCTGCTGGAGTAAGTCCAGAGGAGGCCATGGAGATGCTCCTAGGGCTGGAGGCCCTGTGCACTGGAGAGAGGCTGGGAGAGCTGGGGTGCTCACCTGGAGAAGAGAAGGCTCTGGGGAGACCTCAGAGCCCCTTCCAGTGCCTAAAGGGGCTCCAGGAGAGCTGGAGAGGGACCTGGGACAAGGGCCTGAAGGGACAGGACAAGGGGAATGGCCTTGGGATTAAGGAGGGCAGGGATAGATGGGATACTGGGGAGGAATTGCTGCCTGTGAGGGTAGGGAGGCTCTGGCACAGGGTGCCCAGAGAAGCTGTGGCCAGGCTGAAAAGGGCTTGGGGCAACCAGGGCTGGTGGAAGGTGTCCCTGCCCATGGCAGGGGGTGGCACTGGATGGGCATTAAGGTCCCTCCCAACCCAACCCATTCTGTGACTGTGTTTTACGATTCCATGTGTATCTGCACAGCTGAGGCCGCATGTTCAGTGAAGATCAACACTGGAATTTACCTCAAAAAAACTCTCAGCAATTCTGCTTTCCGTTTCACTGTAAAAGTAGTTTATCTCCACTAGTGACACAAACTCTGGAGCTCTGCATGGATTTCCCTGTCCCCCGTTTTTAACAGTGCCATGAAGGTACATATCAACAGCACTGCAACTGCCCAGCCAGCCCAGCCAGCACCACAGCTCTGCCCCAGGCAGCAGAGCCTCAGCCTTACAGCAGCTCAGTCCAGGAACAAAGAGGGCCAAGATCTGCACAAACACGTATTTGGGGAAAAGAATCCCTGTTCCCAGCAGTCACCAGTTACCCCAGTTCCAGGAAGGCCTCTCTGCTGAGCCACCTTCCAGGTCCAACTGCCACAGAACCTACCAGCAGTTACTGAATCCTGCCTTAAAGGGACCTCGCCCAGAGGAGACAGGGGCACCATTCCTCGCATTCCAGGTCCCATTCCCAAAGCCAGGTTGGCTCAGGGAGAACTGCACCGATTCTGACCCATTCCAAAATATCTTTAACACTTATTTGTCACAGATCACCTGGAATTTCATGGCATTTCCTGTGAAGTCTCAGCTTTAAGAGCTGCTTTACCCCTTCAGCATTAACACAGCACTAAACCCAGCAAGTCTGGAATTCCACAGTATTTGAGAAATTTGTTAAACTCAGGATAAAAAAAAGCCTAGTTTATGAAATTATTTACACTTCCTACTTCCCCTACAACAGTTCCTCTAAAGGGACGTTTTCAAACCATTTCAGAATACTTGCATTTGAACTCCTCACTTTTTCACCTCAATGACCAAGGCAGCACATAAATAACTGCAAAACATAATACTTCCCACAGCAAACAGGCTGGATTCAGAAGAAAAACCAGAACTTACATTGAATTTAATAGTCGTGCCAGTTGGAGCAGCAGTGAAACTGGTGGGGCCGAAAAGGGAGCCAGATGTGGTCCCAAAGGGGTTGGACGTGGTGTTGGTGGTCCCAAAGAGCCCCCCACTGCTGGTGCTCGTACCAAAGTCTGAGGAAAACACAAACAAATTAGAACATCTCAACTGAAACAAACCTGAAGCTTACAGCTTAAACCTAATAGTTTACTCAAATTAGAAAATAGTTTGAAAACTGAAAAAACAGCTGAAAACTGATGGTGCTGCCAGTGCAATTTTCTGCTGCAGAAGTGTCCCTAACTGAGCACCCCAGGAAACACCACAAAACCCACAGCAGCCAGTTTCCTTCTACTCCTGACAAGCAGGAAGAAAATTACACAATCACTCTATAATAAAGGGAATCAGTGAAGTTCCCTTTCTCTTCTCAGAAGGGGCTGCAAGCAGTTGCTTTTGCTTTGTGGAACTACAGCAGTTTAAAGGAATTTCATGCTGCAACTGCTCCGCCACAGCAGGATAAAAACCTGCAATCAAACAGTACCGGGAGATGTTTCAGAATAGAAAATACCAGCCAAACACCTCTTGCAACTTATTTTAAAATTTCCAGCTGGAATCACAGCTCCAGATTCAGGAGCATGTCAGGCTCACCCTTGGCTGCTGTGGACATCAGGATGTCTCTGTACCCACCCACTCACCCTCCTTTGCCCCTTGTCCCCACTCCACAGGAATACCCAGCTCCCTGTGCTCTCCCAAAACAGAAGAGGTATTAGCTCACTCACTTCCAAAGCCAGCTGGTTTGTTCTGTGCAAAGGCATTGTTCTGGGACGAGAAGAGGCCTCCACCAGTGCTGGTGGTGCCAAAGAGGCTGTTGGATGTCCCCGTGGATGTCCCAAACCCAAAGCCGGTGCTGGTGGAGGATGTGGCTGGTTGGTTGAACGTAGTTGACCCAAACAACCCTCCTGCAGACAGAAACAGACTATAAATCATCCCCATCCTCATCTGCTTGGGGGGCTTGATGGGGTTTGCATTTGAGAGTGTTTGATTGATTATACTTTGTCGATGGCCCCCCCAGTGCAGTACCTGGCTTTGTCTGTGTGCTCCCAAAAAGCCCTCCTGTGTTGTTGTTGGAGCCAAAGGCCGACGTCCCGAAGGCCCCTCCGCTGGTCGTACCAAAGCCGGCATCTGGAAGCAGAGCCACGTGAGCCCCCCTGCCCACACCTGCACTGGGAGCTGAGGGAGGGGCTGCTCAAAACACCCCCAGCACACACGGCTCTTCTTTCCACACCCTCCCAACAAACCCAGTCCTCACTGTTTCAATCCCAAAAGTGCCCAGCAGGACAACCCTCGTTTGAGTTCCCCTTCTTTCTAGGAAAGGCAGTTTCAAAAGCAGCCATGGAAACCTGGTGTCTCCCAAACTAAAAGGGGCTCCTGAACCTCTTCCAAGTGAGCTGGAGAGCCAAGCAGCTCCCCGATTCCACCCCACAAGGGATCACCCCCTCCATGGGATTCTCTGAGCTGCACTGCAGGGAAGAACACCTTACTAAAGAGCACCTTCAAACCAGCTGAGGTGTTTTACTTACTTTGCCCAAAAGTTGAAGTTGTGCCAAAGCCAGTGCTGCCTCCGAACGGAGTTCCAAAGGATTTGTTGAACATTGTCAGGATGGTTCAGGTGTTCTGTGAAGACCTGGAAAGAAGAATTCAGGTTTTACTGAAAGTTTATCCTGCACACTCCTTTTTCATCCCACTCATGGCTGAGAGAAGCAATCCCACCGGAATCCTTAAGCCACAAAACCCATGGCAGCGTGTTTAGGGCACACTGAGCAATTTCAAACCTCACCACAATCCAGGGGGACAAGGACACCAGCATTCCAGTGACAGCACAGGTAAGAAGGTGTCACCAATCCACCAGTGTCACCTCAGCTCTGCCTTCCACACTGTGCCCTGTGCTGTGGTGATCCTGTGACATTCTCAGGGATTTCCAGGGCTGATTTTCCTGTTCATCCCTATTTGGCAACTGCTTCAAACACGACAGGTAGGAATGCACTGCCCTGGCATTACAGTAACGCACCTTCCCTCTGCTCCCCACTCCTGTACTCCCAGAAGCTGCCCTTCCAGGGAGTTCTGCCCTGTTTCCACAGGGCCCAATGCCCCTTGCAGTTCAGTTACACCACATTCCTGGCTGCCCCTCTCCAATTTCCTCCCTGATCACAAACAAGAACTCCACTACAAGTCCTCGAATTTGTCAACAAATCCAGCACAATCCTGACAGTTCCTCAGGCACAATCTGGGCAGGGAATTGTGTGGTGTTTTCCCACAGTGGGGCCAATGCCTCCAGCTCCACCTCTGAGAATGCCAGTATTCCCCACAAAAATGGTGGTATTAGGCAAACAAATGCCATATTAGCCCCCCTCAAAATGCCATACTACCAAAAAGAGCCACATTAGCCACAAAAATATCCACATGTGCCATAAAAGCCCTACTAGAAAAAAAAATATTAGCCAACAAGAAAGCCAGCATTACAAACAAGAAGTCCCACATTCACCAAAGAAAACCGCAGTATTCCTCCCAAACCCACCAGTATTCCTCCCAGACCCACCAGTATTCCCCCAAATCCCACTTAACGCCTGGCAACCCTAACTGACACACAGCAGTTTAAAACTAGGAAGTCCAGCAATTCCCACACAGCCCATCCCAAGAATATTCCCAAAGCTCCTCTCAAGGCAGTGCTGTCCCAACACCAACAATTCCAGCTAAAGCCAAACCTGCCCCCTTTCCTGCGCCCAGGTTTAGCAGCTCCCCAATCCCAGCTCCCTTTATCTCCTCCCAGCAAGGGAAGCACACAGGAACTGGGTGACCCAGCACAGCCTCCTGCAGGGAAAGCACTAAATCCATCTGCTCAGCCTTGGAATTACAAGTGTTTGTTTCCCTAAAACCAACAGCACCTTCTGGGAACAGCCAAATCCAGAGTGGGCACAAACACAGCCTCCCCCCACCCCAGAACAACCCAGTGTCCTACACTCTGTGGTGGGACTGCTGGGCTGTCCTGTGCAGGGCCAGGACCTGGACTGGGATGGTCCTTGGGGGTCCCCTCTTGCTCAGGGATTTTGTGACTCTTTCACAAACAAGTAACTACAGGATGATTTCTGTAAACTCCAACTACTCCCAGCAGCCCCGCACCACACTGTGGGCTGTTAAGAGTTGATCCATTCACACAGGCAAGTCCTTACAGACTTCCTGAGGCATGGGAAGGGGAATTTCAGGAAAATTCAGTAGAAGTCTGAAAAAGCTGCTCTGACAAACTCTCAGAGGCCCCCAAGCCAAGAGCTGCTCCTAAGAGACCAATGCCAGCCCCAAGGCAACACTGCACCCACACCTGAGCTCTCCTCACCTCTCCCACGGAATCACTGGGGCCGGAAAAGCCCTCCCAGCCCAGGGAGCCCACCCTGTGCCCGATGCCCACCTTGTCCCCCAGCCCAGAGCACTCAGTGCCACGGCCAGTCCTGCCTTGGGCACCTCCAGGGCTGGGCACTCCAACCCTCCCTGGGCAGCCCCTGCCAAGGCCTGACCACCCTTTCCAGGCAGGAATTCCTCCCCATGTCCCCCCTGCCCCTGCCCTGGGACAGTTGGTTTCCTCTTATCCTGTGAGAAGGTCTCCCCTGAGCCTTCTTTTCTCCAGGCTGAGCCCCCACAGCTTACTCTCCTCAAGGACTTGCTCCCAAAAACACACTTCTCCACTCCTATGGAATATTTTCAACCATCTCCTCTTGCCCCTAAGGAAGGGTCACTTTCATGCCAGACAAAAATCCCTCCCAGTTTCCAGCTGCTAAATATTGAAACTTGCAGACTTATCTGCCAACTCACAACTCTCCCTGTTTCTGTGGTTCCCCTTCTTTAAGCCACTTCTCGCCCAGTGTCCTGAGACTGTTAAAAACCAAATCTTATTTCAGAGAAAACCTGAAACATCATTTCCTGAGACAAGAACAAGTTATGGAATGATTTCCCTCTCCCATGGTATCTTTTGTGCTTTATACCAAGCCTTCCCCTCTTGCAGCACTTGGACCTAGGGAAGGGTCTGTAGCAGCAGGAGCAGCTGAGGGAGCTGGGGGGGCTCAGCCTGGAGAAAAGGAGGCTCAGGGGGGACCTTCTGGCTCTGCAACTCCCTGCCAGGAGGGGGGAGCCGGAGGACGTCGGGATCTGCTCCCAGGGAACAGGGACAGGAGCAGAGGGAACGGGCTCAGGCTGGGCCAGGGCAGGGGGGACATGGGGAGGAATTCCTGCCTGGAAAGGGTGGTCAGGCCTTGGCAGGGGCTGCCCAGGGAGGGTTGGAGTGCCCAGCCCTGGAGGTGCCCAAGGCAGGACTGGCCGTGGCACTGAGTGCTCTGGGCTGGGGGACAAGGTGGGCACCGGGCACAGGGTGGGCTCCGTGGGCTGGCAGGGCTTTGCCAGCCCCAGTGACTCTGTGAACTGAAAAGCTGGAGCAGAGTTGACAAAAGCCGGGGTGTTACAGAACGTTCCCTCCCGGGCTGAGCAGGGACCCCCCCACCCGAGGGGCTCTAAATAAAGAGCAACACGAGCAAACCCGCCGAGCCCTCGGGTCACGGCCCGGACCCTCAGCCACAGCCAGTGCACTCGGCTCCCAATTGCCACTAATGAACACAACCTCAAACCGCAGCTATTCAACAAGGCTTCAACTCCCAACCCACCAAGCAGCACAGCTGAAAACAATTCCCGAGCGCGGGCCGCGGTGACCCCCCGAGCCCGGGGACATCCCGGGCCGCTCCCCCCACCCCGGAACGCCCCCGGGCCCCGCAGAGCGCCCCAACCCGCACCGACGCGGGCGGGGGCGGCTCCCCGGGAACGCCCGGGTACGGCAGGGCAGCGCGGCCTCCCCGAGGGCTCCCCCTCCCCTCACGGCCCTCCCCCTCCCACAACGCACACCTCCTTCCCTCCGGCGCGGGGCCTGCG
>VWZF01001383.1:45092-67249 GCA_013396755.1 Sclerurus mexicanus
GGCTGAGCGGTGAGCGCTGCGGCAGCGTGGCACTGCGGGAGCCGGGGCCCTGCGGGGACGGCCCGGGGGGCCTGTGGGAAGTGGGGGGCCCGGGGGTCTCTGGGGTCCCCGAGGGGCCTCGGGGGGTCTCTCGGGGGTCTCGGGGCGCAGCCCCCTCCCGCGGGGCCGGCCGGGCCGGGAGCCCGTGGCACGGGATGTCTCCTTTACTTTGCCCCCCTTGGGCGGGACCCCCGCAGGGCCCCCGGGCCCACAGGAGCCGTGTCCCCTGGGGTGGGGTCGCTCCGCGGTGGTCCCGGGGAGGGGACCCCCCTTCGGAGCTTCCTTTTGCCCCTCGGTTTCCCTCCATCCCGCCGGTGATTCCCGTCCCCAGCGGCTGCGCGAGGCCGGGCTCGGGCGCCGGGGGTCGGTCCCTGCCCGGGGGCGCTGGGGGCGGGCTGTGCTGCCCGGGCACGGCCCCCACGGCCCGCGGGTTGTCCATGAATCCGATTTGCCCGGGCTGGGCAGGGAGGGGACGGCCCGGCCGATCCCGCGGGCACGGCGGGATCCCCGGGGCTGGGGGTGCCTGCCCTGCTGTGCCCGACCCCACGAGCAATGGCCTGGGTGGCTGTGGGGCTTGTGGGGCCCTGATCCTGCAGCTGGAGCGTCATGGAATGTCCTGAGCTGGGAGGACCAGGGACCATCCAGTGCCACCCCAGCCCTGCCCAGGACACCCCAACAATGCCCCTGTCCCTGTCCCGGTGTCCAAAGGCTCCTGGAGCTCTGGCAGCCTTGGGGCCGTGCCCACTGCCCTGGGCAGCCTGCTCAGTGCCCACCACCCTCTGGGGGAAGAGCCTTTTGCTGAGATCCCCCTGACCTGCCCTGGCACTGGATGTGGACAGTGCTGTCCATACAGGTGCTGGGAGCAGTGAAGCAGCAGTGGGATGAGGGTGGGCCGTGGGTGTTTGGGATGTGCTGGAGGAGCTGCAGCTCCCAGCAGTGGCCTCACCACGTCAGCTCTGCCCTGTGCTCCGAGCCAGGGAACGGTCTGGATGGATCCCGTGGGAAAGAGCTCACGTGCCCTTCAGCCAGATTGGTCTGGAGGGCTGCAGGGACATCCTACTGCCTGCACGTCCCTCTGCCCCTACTCTGCCCTGCGACCCCCATCTGTGAGTCTCGGGGTTCCCGTGTCCCCAGAATGGGATCTTCTTTGGCTGCTCATCCGTGCTGCCTGTCCTGGGGCTGTGTGGGGTCACACAGGGTGTGAGGGGTCATCCCTGGGCTGTGTGGGGTCACACAAGGTGTGAGGGGTGATCCCTGTGTCCCTCCCTGGGCTGTGTGGGGTCACACAGGGTGTGAGGGGTGATCCCTGTGTCCCTCCCTGGGCTGTGTGGGGTCACACAGGGTGTGACGGGTCATCCCTGTGTCCCTCCCTGGGCTGTGTGGGGCTGGGCAGAATCCCAGACCCATTGAGGGTGGAAAAGCCCTCCCAGGCCATCAAGGCCACTCTGTGATGGATCCCCATGTCCTCACCCAGAGCAGGAGGAAGGAGAATCCCTGTCACACATTTGTTTGGTTGGTTTCAGGTTCACCAAGATGCTGCAGGTCCCGCTGCCTCTGGACCGGGATGGGATCCTGTTCCGGCTGCGTTTCACTACGCTGGCCCTGGGCACTGTGTTCTGCCCACTCTTTGGGTTCCTCTTCTGTGTGATCTGGTCCCTGCTCTTCCATTTCCGTGAGACGACCGCGACCCACTGCGGGGTGAGAGACTCCCATGGGAAAGACCCCAATTCCTCCAGGGCTGGGGCAACCAGAGGGGTGACAGAGTTCCTGTGTCCTCCTGGGCTCCTCTCTGCCCCTCTCCCCTCCTGGGCTACCCTCCCTCTCCTCTTGGCTCCTTTCTTCCCCCTGGGCTTTCCCACCAGCAGAGTTGCAGTGCCCAGAACAAGCTGCTTCATTCTACCCACTGTCCTTGTGATCCCTCAGGACTGACAGCAGAGGGTTTGGCTTTGGAATGGGAGTGAGGGAAGTACAGACTGGTCTGGCTGGGCACATTGGGGTGATTGTGATGAGAAAACAGTGGGGAAACTGCAGGGAAATGCATTGTCCTGTGGAAGGGTTGGTCTAGAACTGCTGCCCCCCAGATCTGCTGGAGTTCAGAGGAGTCACAGGAACATGCCTGGGGAGGGATGGTCTGGAGTTCCAAACAGGATAAGATTGGGCTCCTCCAGGGCTTTCAAGCTGCTGGATGAGCAGCTGGATCTGAGCTGGGAACAGGGGGCAGGAGTCATCTCACTCCAGCAGGAGACCTTAAGCAGGACCTGTTGCAACAGGACTAGAGGGAGTGGCCTCTCACAGACAGAGGGCAGAGATAGATGGGATATTGGGAAGGAATCCTTCCCTGTGAGGATGGGCAGGCCCTGGCGCGGGTTGGGCAGAGAAGCTGTGGCTGCCCCTGGATCCCTGGAAGTGTCCAAGGCCAGGTTGGACGGGGCTTGGAGCAGCCTGGGCTGGTGGAAGATGTCCTGGCCCATGGCAGGGGTGGGACTGGGTGAGTTTTAAGGTTCTTCCACCCTAAACCAGTCTGGGATTCTGTGAAAGAACAGAAGTGTAAAGCTGGGACACCGTGAGCAGGCCCTGCAGCACCCCAGAATGTCCCAGCAGGGCTGGGGGCCACGTGGCCCTGCGGGATGGCACTCCTTGCCTTTGGAAACAGGAATATACTTATTTAGAATTAAAACCAAGACAGTTTTAGCGCCTCCAAGAGCGACAAACACGAGAGCGTGCTGCCCCACGAGCCCCTGTCTCTGTGCAGGTGCCCAACTACCTCCCGTCCATCAGCGCGGCCATCGGGGGCGAGACCCCGCAGCGCTACGTGTGGCGCCTGTGCATCGCCCTGCACTCGGCCCCGCGCTTCCTCGTGGCCGTGGCCTACTGGAACCACTACCAGAGCTGCCACTGCTCCCACCCGCGCTACCTGCGCCTCTGCCACTGCACCCTGCTGCTCAACCTGCTCGAGAACGGCGCCCTCCTCATCCTCACCTACGTGTCCTCCTCCGAGAACTATGGTACGTGCACCTCCCGCCCGGGGCCCGGCTCGGCTCCGCCTCGGGCCAGGGATGAGTCAGCCAGGAGGGAGAAAACAGCTAAAACCCTCCAGAAATTCTATTAGTGTTTATAGAGCAAAATAGAGAACTGGGGTTCAGAATGTGCAAACGTTCTGTGCTTCCCAAAGCTCTTGGTTGCTGACAATGTATTGAAACCAGGGGCTCAGTTCTGGGATCAAGCCTGGATCAGACCTTGGTGCTTGGTTGCCACCCATGTGCCAAGGCCCCACTGCAGGGGCTGAGGGCAGGTGAGCAGAGATGGGTGAGTGCTTGTCCTGCTTCCCTCCATCCCCACTGTTGGCATGGGCTTGAGGTTGGAGCTGGCTTTGCTCCAGCTGCTTTGGAATACTCTCCCCCAGAAACTGTGAGAAAAATTGCATAGAATCACAGAATCCCAGGCAGATCTGGGTTGGGAGGACCTTAAAACCCATCTCTTTTCATGGGCAGGAACACCTTCCACCAGCCCAGGTTGCTCCAAGCCCCGTCCAGCCTGGCCCCTTGGACACTTCCACAGCAGCCACAGCTTCTCTGCCCAACCTGTGCCAGGGCCTGCCCACCTCACAGCCAAGAATTCCTTCCCAATATCCCATCTATCCCTGCCCTCTGGCAGTGGGAAGCCATTCCCCTTTGTCCCAGCCCTCCAGACCCTTGTTCCAAGTCTCTCTTGGAGTCCCTTTAGGCACTAAAAGGGGCTCTGAGGTCTCCCTGGAGCCTTCTCTTCTCCAGGTGAACAACCCTAGTTGTCCCAGCCTGTCCCCAGAGCAGAGGAGCTCTGGCCCTCTAAAATATCCTGAAAACAGAATCAGAGTTTTTCAGGTTAAATCACTGTGTGCCAAACCTGGTCATGACAGGCTGGGAAATGCTCTTCCCCAAGTGGGCTCAAAGTGACAATATCCAGCTGCTGTTTCATCTGGAGATCTGGGGGAGGCACCAGGGACTGACTGGGAAGCACTGAAATCCAGGAGCCAGCAAGGTGGTGCTGTTGCAGTGGGAACAAACCCCATGCTGGGATGTGTCAGCAGGAAAGTGGTGTGCACAGTTGTGTGTCCCTGCACAGCTGGATGGTGAGGATGGATATTTTATCCAGCTGGGAGAAGGGCTGCAGAAGGGCTTTGGACAAGGGTCTGGAGGGTCAGGGCAAGGGGGAATGGCTTTCCACTGCCAGAGGGCAGGGTTAGATGGGATATTGGGAAGGAATTGCTGGCTGGGAGAGTGGGCAGGCCCTGGCACAGGGTGCCCAGAGAAGCTGTGGCTGCCCCTGGATCCCTGGAAGTGTCCAAGGCCAGGTTGGATGGGGCTTGGAGCAACCTGGGCTGGTGGGAGGTGTCCCTGCCCATGGCAGAGGGTGGCACTGGATGGGCTTTGAGGTCCTTCCAACCCAAACTATTCTGGGATTCGGGGCTGTGGTGTTGTGAACAGAGTCCCAGGACCTCCTGCAGCCCTTGGGGTGAGGATGGAGATCCGTGGTAGAGCCTAGAGACTGGGATGGCTGGATGTGAACCTCCAGCTGATGGAGGTTTATGGTTTTGAGATGTTCCTGTCCAGATCAACTTCCTCATCTCCTGCCCAAACTCCCTGTGCTCCATGGAGAGTTATCCCATTCCCACCCTTCCTGCCAAAGTCCCCCCCGTGGCAGGGTCTGCAGCCTGACCTGTTCCTGGGGCTTCTGTGGCCTGTCTGGGCTTGGGACCTGCTCTTAGAAATTCAGGTGCTCATTTGGAGTTTGGATAACCCCATCATCCCTGGGGTGGCCCTGCCAGCACCTCATGAAGTGCTCTGGGAGGGGCAGGCCAAGTGTCCCTGGACAGAGCCACTCCAGAAGCTGAGCCTGACCCAGTTTCTCAGATCCTTATCTCAGACTAATCCCAGGTTTGTGGGGAAAGTTCCAGCTGTGAGCTGCCTGTTGGGATGAAAAGGTGCTCAGGTTAATCCTCCCTGTGGGACATGGCTCAGATCTCACCTCTCACACTGCATGTGATTCCCTTCCCCTGGGATCAAAGGAGGAAACAGGGACAATCATTTCTGGTGTTCTGGTGGTTGGGAATTCAGCCTGAGGCTCAATTCCTAGAGAAAAGGCTGTGACACTTTGATACAGCAGCACTTGTGAAAATCTCTCACCTGAGGGTGCAGAGACTGCCGGTGGTTTGGGGCCTGGAGAGCTGCTCCAGCTGCATTCCCAGCCTGATCCTGTACCTGAACTGGTTCAGGAATGCACAAGGCAGCTTCAGTGCTGGGAATGAGGCTGCTGATGGTGTTAATTGGCAGGTGGGTAATGCAGGAGGCCAGAAGATGGACTTTCCGGGGTTTTGGACTCACTCAGTTCCCCCCACCCTCTGTGCCTCAGTTCCCTCATCCCCGAGACAAGTGGTGATGCTGAGCTGCTCCCACCGGTCCCTGAGGTTACAGCTGTGTGAGCACATACACACCCTCCTGGCCCTTTGGGATAAGTGTTCCAGCAGCCTTTATCCCCTTCCAGGGCACCAGGAGGCACCACAGGCAGGTTATGGAGCTGTGCTGTGCCTGTCTCCTGCAAAGACCCTCCATTCCCAGACTGCTCCTTGCACTGGGGGCTTGGCACCCCCTGGGCACTGGGATTCCCAGCAGGACCACCTTCTGCACAGAGCAGTCCTTCAGCCTCCCAAATCCTGCCCGTGTCCCCCTTGTGCTCTGGGCTTAGATTGAACAGGAAACCTGTTGTCTTGTCAATCCAGCAATCCATGAAAATGCCTTCATCGTCTTCATCTCGTCAGCCCTGGGCCACATGCTGCTCACCTGCATTCTCTGGAGAATGACTAAGAAACACACAGTAAGTCCCGAGGTACAGACACTTTTCTTTCTTTTCTCTTGCTGGGAGCTGGGAGTGGGGTCTGGTGCTGTGCTAGGAGGGGGCTCTGATGCAGTTTTGGGTGCAGGGAGGGTGCTCTGGGCTCCCCGTGGGGGGCTTTGACTGCCTTTGCTTGTGAAATAACCCTGAGCAGGTGCTAAAGGAGCCAACAGCAGCAGGAACTGGGAAACAGTCACCAAAATCCCTTGTTTACCAAAGCAAAGTGGGGAGGAATCTTTTCATTTCCCATTTTGTGCTTTTATCGTAGAATCACAGAATCTCAGATTGGTTTGGGGTGGAAGGGACCTCAAAGCCCACCCAGTGCCACCCCTGCCATGGGTAGGGACACCTTCCACCAGCCCAGGCTGCTCCAAGCCCCGTCCAGCCTGGCCTGGGACACTTCCAGGGATCCAGGGGCAGCCACAGCTTCTCTGGGCACCCTGTGCCAGGGCCTGTCCACCCTCAAAGGGAAGGATTTCTTCCCAATATCTAATTAAGTTTTCATTTAGAGCCGATATGGAAAATCATCATTAGCATCCCAGTGGGTCAAGATTGCTGATCCCTTCTCCATGCCAGTTTCCAAGCTGATGTTGCCTCCTGTGTGCTGGGAATTGCTGGTGCTGCAAGCTGGGAGCAGCAGGAGTTGTTCTCCCTTTCCTCCTGGAATGGCTGTGTGGAGCCGGCTGGCTCTGGCTCTTGTCCTTGGGGAGGAGGCCGGGGGGTGCAGGACAGGCTGGGTGGGCAGTGGGTCTGGCGGAGGATCCAGCCAGGGGCTCCTGGATCCATTGCCTGGATGCAGCTTCCGTGCTGTGCTGGTGTTTCACAGAAGTCCTGGACCATGGGCACTGGTGCAGCCATGGGCAGGATATCCAGGTTTGTCCTGGACCCTGGGCAGGGCAGGATATCCAGGTTAGAAGCTGTGTGGGACCTGCTCCTGTGCCCACGTGGCTCCTGCACTCTCAGCTTCTCCTGCAGCTCTGGGCTTCCTGGACCTCCCTGTTCTTTGCCCTCAGGATGAATTTTTCCAGCATGTCCCAGTCCAGTCCTCCTGGTCCCCCGTGCTAACTGGAGAGGGGTCCCCAGGCCTGTGTTGCCCGGGAAGGTGACCCTTTGCAATGCAGAGCCCTTTGGAACTGCGTCCATATCCTTGGGCTGGGAATCTGTCAAGGGCTGGAGCAAGTCTCTCCAAAGGGATTGTGTGTGGGGGTCCAAGGGGTGCTGTGCTCGGGGTCTGCTAAGCCCTCCCCCATGTCCCAGCAGGATGAGCCCTGGGAGTGCTCTGCTCCGGCAGTCCCGGAGCTCCTGCTCCATCCCTGCTGTTTATCCTCCCCTTCCGGCAATTCACCGAGCCTGTCTCTGGGCTGCCTTATTCCAGAGACCTGGGAAAGAAGCTTCCAGCAGTTGTTTGGCTGTAAGGTTGCCTAGGAAAGAGACTTTTGGAAATGCTGGGGTTCCCCTCACTCACTGGGAAGTGCTGTGAGAGCATCAGGAGCTCACAGTCATTCTTTGGCAGCTTTCCCACGGCTTCCTTTATTTATATCATTCTTTTTGGCCTGTCTTTGTTTTTTTGGTGAGATCTCCAAGGCCCTGGATCTCCTCCCCAGCACTGCCCCTCCCCTGCCTGGACTGCATCATGTCCCCTGCCCTGGGCACAAGTGAGATGCCTCAGATCCAGGAGTCAGCTTTGAGCCTCTCCCTGCAAGGGAAACACTGAGGGCCTGCAGCATGTCCAGGGAAGGGAACGGAGCTGGGAAGGGAATGGAGCAGCAGGAGTGGCTGACGGAGCTGGGGGGACTCAGCCTGGAGAAAAGGAGGCTCAGGGGGAACCTTCTGGCTCTGCAGCTCCCTGCCAGGAGGGGAGAGCTTGGGGGATCGGGCTCTGCTCCCAGGGAACAGGGACAGGAGCAGAGGGAACGGCCTCATGTGGGACAGGGCAGGGGCAGGTTGGATATTGGGAAGATTCCTTCCTGGATAGGGCTGTCCATCCCTGGCACAGGCTGCCCAGGGCAGTGGTGGAGTCACATCCCTGGAGGCATTTAACAGCCCTGTGGATGTGACACTTGGGGACGTGGGTCAGCGGTGGCCTTGGCAGTGCTGGGGAAGGGTTGGACTTGATCTCAGAGAGATTTTCCACTCTCGATGATTCTGTGATTCTGTACCGGAGGAGCAGAGGAATCTGCTCGTCCCTGTGTGGAAGGGCGGTGGGACACGGTGACACCTTGACTGAACATGCCACCCCCTGGCCCAGTGCCACCAGCCGGCGGTGCCTCTGTCCGGGCACAGCCGTGCTGCTGGGGGGAGCCGCCCTGGGCGCAGTGTGGTCCCCCCAGAGCGGGGTGTCTCCCCAAGGAGAGGGGAGCCCTCCGGGGCCAGCCCTGACCTGAGGCCACCGGGAGCGAGCTGTCCCTGTGCCAGCTCCATGCGGAGCCACAGGATGGAGCTGTTGGCCGGGGTGTGGTGTGAAGGCTGAGCTGCGAGGAGGAGGAAGGGGACGGTGCTGCGGGGTGACACAGCTCCCAGATGGGATGTGTCTCGGTGAAGCAGGTCTAGGGCTGGTCACCCTGCCAGGCGTCACCTTTGGTCAAGGGCAGTTAATGTCACTCTGCAGATCTGCCTTGTCCCCCTGTCAGTGTCCCATGAGGTGTGAGGTGGGCTCCTGACGGGAATCACTCCCGTGGATCCTCCAGCCCAAGCGGAGTCTTCTGGAACTTGTCTCAGTTGCTGTCTGGGTTCCTCACGCTCCAAGCCCTCTGCTCATGGCTGGTGGTCCCCAGTGGGCTTGGCCCAGCTCCTGTGGCACCCATGGCTGGCTTGACTCAGTAGAGAGGGACAGCAGGGCCACTGGAGGTGCCACTGCCACATCCTCCTCGCTGATCTGAGTGCTGGCAGAACTGCCAGGCTCAGGGGAGCAGGGACAGGTTGGGCAGCACCAGCTGAGCTCCCCGTGCTGAGGCTCACAGGGCTGTTTTAGGCCAGGGCACAAGTGATCTTTCCCTGTGGGACACAGCACCCTGGGGACAGATTCTGCCTGTGTTTGTGTCCCTCGTGGGGACTTTTTGTTCACCTTTGTTACCCCTAGCCCAGGAGGGGACAGGTGAGGGGACAGCTTCGGTCCCACGGGTCCCATCCTTCAGCAGAGGAAGCCACCAAGGGTCCCCATGGGGGCTCAGGTTCTCCAAGGCCAAACCTGGGACAGTCTCCAGGACAAAGTATGTGAAGAGCTGGAAGGCTGGGTCCGTCAGGAGGAGGGAGTAAAGTGGGGGGGTCTGTGTCCTTCCCAGCCCTGAGTCTGGCACTGCTTTTAACGCTGTCAGAGGGGGTGAAGCTCCCCAGGAGTGTCAGGAGTTTCAGCATGTGAGGGACAGGAATTGGTCTTGCAAAAGCATCTTGCCCATCAGGGCTCGTGTTGCAATTGCTGTTCTGCGTGGGCAGGAAGGTGGGGAGGAACTGGCTCGTAATAGGGAAGTACCAGCAGCCTCCAGTTACCAGGTGGTAAATGATGAGAGAGAGAAAATAAAGCTCTGCAGGAGGGGAGAAAAGAGAAAGCAGGAGAGAGGATGAGGGAAAGGGGCAAAGCAGAGGAGGGAGCTACTGGGGAGAAAGGAAATGGAGTCCAGAAGCCTCCAGCTGTGGCTGATCACAGCCCCCATCCTTGGGGTTGGCAGTGGAGTGGCAGTGCCCGCCCTGCCTGGCAGCTCTGCTTGTCCTGCCCAGCACCTCTGCTGTTCTGGGCCAGCTGATCACCCTTAAAACCCTCCTTCCTTGGGGCCCTGCCGCCCAGAGTGGGACAGCAGAGCAGAGCAGTTTCACTTCTTGTTTGCAAACACATTTCCTCCCCAGTCCAGGGCTGGTGGCACCAGCAGAGACACCAGTGTGTGTGCGGTGCCCACTGGGCCAGCTGGCTCAGGCTCATCAGAGGAGGCCACAGAGATGCTCCCAGGGCTGGAGCCCTTCTGCTCTTGGAGCCAGGCTGGGAGAGCTGGGGGTGTTCACCTGGAGAAGAGAAGGCTCCAGGGAGACCTCGGAGCCCCTTCCAGTGCCTAAAGGTGCCCCTAGAAAGATGGAGAAGGACTTGGGACAAGAGCCTGGAGGGACAGGACAAGGGGGAATGGCTTCTCACTGCCAGAGGGCAGGGATAGGTGGGATATTGGGAAGGAATTATTCCCTGGGAGGGTGGGCAGGCCCTGGCACAGGTTGGGCAGAGAAGCTGTGGCTGCCCCTGGATCCCTGGCAGTGTCCAAGGCCAGGTTGGATGGGGCTTGGAGCAGCCTGGGCTGGTGGAAGGTGTCCCTGCCCATGGCAGGGGGATGGGACTGGATGGGCTTAAGGTCCCTCCCAACCCAGCCCAGTGTGTGGCCAGTGGAGCTGGGTCCTGTTGTGTCCCCTCCCCGGGGCTCAGTCCCGCAGCATCCCAGTCTCCAGCCATCCCACTGCACAGGGCACACAGGCTGAGCCCGGCCGCAGGCTGCAGCCTCTGGAAACACTTTCTGCAGCTGTGCAGGGGCAGAGGTGCCTCTCGGGTGCAAACCCCTGCGTGGCCCTCACGCCGCAGTGGGACAGCCGAGCCACTGCCGTGTGAGCAGGGACCACAGGCACCTCGGGGACCGCGTGGTTTCACCCCAGCTCCGCAGAGCACCCGCGGCAGTGGCTCAGGCGAGCCCTCTGTAAATATCTGAGCTCTGTGACAGCACACTTTGGCCTTGGGCTTCCTGCAAGGACCCAGAAACCTTCCAGCGCTTGGGAGGTCCCCGGAGAGTGAGCTGCTGCCTTTTGAGTTAATGTCACTTTGTCACCCCTGTCCCCATCAGGAACTGGGGGTGAACTCAAGACGGTCCCTCTACTTCCTCTCCAGAGGCACTGGAGGATGGTGGCTCCCAGCAGCCACCCCTCAGCCCTTGAAGGAGACCCCCCCAGTGCTTCCCAGGGGCTCAGGGTAGTACCCCAGGCTGTCCCCCTGGGCTGGGTGGGTGCAGCCACTCTCCCCTCTTCCCCATTGTCAGGTCTCCTGCTCCTGACTCCCCTTGGTGCCCAGGAAAGGTGCCTCAGCTCCCAACTGAGCACTAAATAGAATTTCCTTGTGATTTTCTGGACCAGACATGCATCCGGCTATGGAGGGCTGGAGTGGAGGGACTGAAGCCAGGGGGGCTCGCAGGGGACACAGGTGCTCCGATCTGTCGTGCCAGGAGGAAGTTGTGAAGCCAGGGTTGGCAAAGCAGCTGTGCCAGCCAGAGCACAGGGGCAGCCTCGCACCAGCTCATTTTGGAGCACCCCGGCCTCAGGATTTTCTTACCCCCCTTTTTCCTTGCAGGCGTCTGAAGTCTGGAAGTGTTGGGTTCCTGCCAGGCTGCTTGAAGCTGCCGGCTCCTCTCCTGGGCACTGACCTGGGGCTCCTGCCCCTGGTCTTGCTGCAGGACCTCAAGGTGTCCCCATAGGAGTGACCACCCCAGGCTCACCACAGCACCTTGACCCTGCCTCTCTGAGTGCCCTCTGTGCTCCCGTCTCCCAGTCTGAACCGAGGATTATCCTGTGGATAATTATGTGTTAATCCCTAATGCCAGGGCTCAGCCCAGTGCCCTGAGGGGCCACACCAGCAGGGTCCCCAGGGGCATGAGGAGGCCAGGAGGTGACATATGTGGAGACTGATGCCCACAATGCCAAGCAGAGATTTCTCAGCAGCTGCTGGCTTGAAATGTCACACCTCAGGAAAGGTGCTTGCAGGAACACGAGCAGGACACCAGGCACAGCAGGGGGACCATGGGGAATGAGGGAGATGGAGTGTTACCTCCTCCCTGCTGCAGGAGGAGGAGGAGGCAGGAACAGGCCTGCCTGCACTTGGGCAGTGCGGTAGGATCTCCAGGAGCTGCTGGATGGAGAGAAGCTGCCAACTCACTGCTCACTGGTGAAGGTTGGACCCACCACGCCACTCAGCTCCAGCAGCACCAGGCCCTGTCCCTGCTTCCCATGGCCCCACTCCATGGGGATCCCCACTTGTGTCCCCTCATGGTGCTCCCTGGGATGTCCCCAGGTGTCAGTTCAGAGAAAGCCACCAAGATTAGAGAAAAGGCTGTGAGAAAAGGCTGAGAGAACTGGGATCATTCAGCCTGGAGAAGGGAAGGCTCTGGCTTGACCTAATTGTGGCCTTCCAGTACCAGGAGGGAACTGATGGGAAAGATGGAGAGAGACTATTTCCAAGGGCCTGGAGTGACAGGACAAGGGGGAATGGCCTTAAGCTGAAGGAGGACAGAGTTAGATGGGATGCTGGGTAGAAATTCTTCCCTGGGAGGGTGGGCAGGCCCTGGCACAGGGTGCCCAGAGAAGCTGTGGCTGCCCCTGGATCCCTGGAAGTGTCCCAGGCCAGGTTGGACGGGGCTTGGAGCAGCCTGGGCTGGTGGAAGGTGTCCCTGCCCATGGCAGGGCTTGGAACTAGACAATCTTGGAAGTCCCTCCCAACCCAAACCATTCCATGATCCCAGGAGGTTCGGCTGCCTGGTACCCCCCAGCCTTTGGCTGCCAGGTCCCTGGGAGCCCTGGGGAGGGCTGTGGGGGTGCAGTGGAGCTGCCCCAGGTGGGGCCCGTGCTGGGAGTTCTCAGCGCAGCCGTTTGTGCTGCCGTGGGACCGGGGAGCAAACAGGGCTGTTTGTGACCCGCGTTTCCGGTGTGAAACCTGACATGACGCCCCGGCTGCTCCGGCTGTCTCAGCCCAGGGTTGGCACCGCTGCTCGTCCCACTCCACACCCTCACAGGCTGGGCACCACCTCCACAGGGTGCCCGGAGCGCTGGGAACGGGGACCCTCCTCAGTCTGAGCACAGAGGTCCTGCCTGGGCCCCTCAGGGTGGAGGTGGCGTCACCAGCGCGTCCCCACATGGGGAAGGCAGCCGTCCTTCCTCTCTGGGTTTTCCTCCCAGGCTGAATCCCCAGCAAACGTTCCAGGGGTAATGGAAATAGTGATGGGGCAATTTAAATTTTCCTTACTCTCAGCACTCCCTCAAAGTGGAATTTCTGTCTCACGTGAAGTGTCAGACAAGGGGGAAATTCCCCTCCCACCCATGACAGCCCAGGTTGGCTGTGGCATCCCCAAACCTCCTGTGTGGGGCTCAGCCCCCCTTGCAGCCCCAGGGCTTCCCTGCCTCCTCCTGGAGGTCCAGCCGTGGTTCCTCTGCCCTGGGGCTTCCTGTGCACCCTAGGGCTGTAGGTTTCCTTATCCATGACCCTCAGTGTGATGGGAGAAAGAGAGGAAGGGGGCCAGAACCCGTACCTGCCACGGCTTCTGAGGGCAACTGCCCCCATGGCCCCGCAGCTTTGGGGGGTGCTGGGCAGCGTGGGGACAGGGTAATGGGTTGGGGGAGCCCATTGTGGGGAACAGGCCTGGCCCCTGGGCTGCCCCCTTTGTGGAGGGCTGAACTCTGCTGTCACAGGATCAGCAGGCTGGGGGTGTGGGGGTGCTGGCAGCCTCCCTGTGTTCTGTTCCTGCCTGTGGGAGGCGGTGCTGGGGGGCAGGATGAGGCCTCTCCAGTGCCAGGGCAGGTCGGGCAGCACCTCTGCTGCCCCAGCTGCCTCCCCTTGATGTGGTTTCCTCCTCCCTGGTGCAGTTGTGAGTGAGGGGGTGCAGCACCCCGTGAATTCCCCGTGCCCGGGGGAGTCAGGGCCACCTGCAGGATCTGCCATCTGGTAGAGCCGTTGGGGCCTGTCCTCAGGGAGCCCCTCGTGCACTCCAGCACTGCCAGGGGCTCCTGCCCCGGGGGTCCCCTACATTTGCTGGGGCCCCCATGGCTCCGTGATCCCTCCGTGTGCCCCAGGACACAGCCTTGCCAAAGGCACTGGGCAGCTCATGGGCCTCACCTGGGGGGCTCTGCCCGAGGAGCCGGGGGGCAGAGAGACCCCCGGGGGTGTGCAGGGCCAGGGCAGAGCTTCCCTGGGGATGGGCATGGGATGGGGTTGGGGATGGGGATGGCTGCGCTGGCATCTCCATCGTCTGCAGGGCTGGGGGGTCCCAGGAGGGCTGGGACAATGACGCAGCTCTTGGCCTCTTCCAGGAGCGCAAGTCGTACAAGTGGAAGCAGCTGCTCTTCTTCTTCACCTTCATCACATTCGCATTTGCTGTGTGTGTGTATTTCCACCACAACTGGTACTGCGGCCCTGGAGGTGAGGGGACAGGCAGGGGGGCTGCCTGCAGGGAGGGGGCTGCAGGAATCACAGCATCACAGGATCACTGAGGTTGGAAAAGACCTCCCAGCCCATGGAGTCCATCCTGTGCCCGATCCCCACCTTGTCACCTAGCCCAAAGCACTGAGTGCCATGTCCAGTCGTGGGAAGGGGACTCCACCACCTCCCGGGGCAGCCTTTTCCATTATTTAATTTCTTCCCTTTCAGGGAAGAAATTTTTCCTGATGTCCAGAAATTCACAGACTCACAGAATCAATTACGTTGGAAAAGACATCTGAGATCAACAAGTCCAACCTATGACCAACCACCACCATGGCAACTAGACCATGGCGCTAGTCCTAGTTCCTCACACTTCTTCTTGATCTCCAATGCCCTCCTAATGTGATGCCTCACCTTCCAAATCCCAGACTAGGGAGGGTCCTCAGGGAGAGCTGGTTTCTGCCTGCCCTTCTGCTCCTGTGGGAGTTGAGCCCCTGGCCCGTACCTTCCTGCCCCTGAGACCCTCCCAGCTGCAGGGGCAGATCCAACTGTGTGTCCCCCTCACCTGCTGTGTTCCCTCCTCCAGTGTACACTGTCTTCGCCTTCCTGGAGTACCTGGTTGTCCTCTCCAACATGGCCTTCCACATGACTGCCTTCTGGGACTTCGGCAACAAGGAGCTGGTGGTGAGCTCACTGCTGGAGGACAAGCACTTCTAGCCAGCCCCGGTGCCAGGGGGCTGCTCCCCTGGAGGGAGGCAGAGAGCCCCTTCCCTCTCCTGCTGGGGCTGGGGTGTTTGCTGTGGAGCTGCTGCAAGGGTCCTCCCAGGATCCTGGGCCCCCCGAGTGTCTCTGCGTGGTCCCTGGCTGTGCCTGCAGCCCTCCTACAGGGGAGCTGGGGGTTCTTCCCAGGGACCCCCTGCCCTGTCTCCCTGCCAGCTGTGGGAGGCCAGGACAGAGCAGGGACAGGGACCTGCTGCCTGTTTCTTTGGAGAATGCTCCAGGCAGAGCGGGATTCTGCTCCCAGCATTGGGACATGGAAGGGTGGCGCTGCCCTGCTTGGCTTAGAGTTCTCATGGTTCCTCCTTCAGGCTGGGGGTCCTGGGACAAGCCCTCATAAAGGACTGGTGGCCTTTTGGGCTGGCTCTGGGCACTGTTCTCCCATTGGACTGGGGCAGGATCCCAGCCAACCCGTGCCTGAGTTCCCAGGAGGGGAGCATGAAGGTGCTGGCTTGTGCACGCACTGCACAGAGCAGGGCAGGATCAGCTGGGGCAGAGCAGGCGTGGGACCATCCACACTCTCCTTCCTGCCCTTCCCAGTAGCCTCCCCCAGCACCACAGGCTGCTCCCAGAGGGACTGTGCCCCAGTTCTAGCCCAGTTCAGGGAGGAAGGGCAGGGGCGCTGGTGCTGGAGGTGCTTGCTCTGATACCTGTATGGATTCCCCTGTGCCAGGGGACTGGAGCTGGGAACTGCCGGGGTCCAGCAGTGCCCCCATGTGTGGACTCTGGCTGCAAGGGCACTGTGGGCATGGCTGGGTGGGAGTTGGGGGCTGGCAGCATCCCCAGGCTCCTCCTGGCAGCGGTGCTGGAAGGGACACTTGAAGCTGACTTGTGTTGGGAGAGCTCTGTACTTGCTAGGGCTCATTCCACCCCATGCTCAGCCAGGAAGGACCAGTGTGGGTGCCTCCCTGCCCTTCCCCACCGAGAGTCCCCCGGGGTGTCCCAGTGCTCATCCCTGCACTCCCAGGGCTGGGCAGAGCCTCCTGCAGCAGGAGCTGCAGGGCTATGGCTCAGCCGGGGTTGGGCTGGCTCTGGGTTGGTCCTGCCATGTGTCCATCGTTGGTGTCCCCATTCATGGGCCCCATCCTTGTCCCTGCATGCGTGTGACACGCTGCCCCCGCAGCGCCATGGCTTTGGGGTGGAAATAAAGCACTGAGTATTTTTGTGAGCTCTTGGCAAACTTCACATCCACACCACTTCCACTGGCATGGCCCTGGCACAGCCAGCAGGTCCCAGCCCAGCCCAGGACCCTCGTCCAGGCTGGGGACTGAAATGGGGCGAGGGACTCAGACCCTGGAACTGGGATGTGGAACGTGTATCCCAGGTGTTGAAGTTGGGGTATAGGATGCACACCGCTGGGGCTGGGATGTGGGATGTGGGTTGTGGATCCTGGGTTTTGAAGCACCAGATCTGTGGGACTGAGGTGTGGGATGTAGATCCCAGATGTTGAAGCTGGGATGCAGGATGCAGATCCCTGTGCTGGGGCTCAGGATGCAGATCCCTGGGTGCTGGGGTGCAGGATGTGGATTGCTGGGGTGTGGATTCCGGGCTGGGCTGGGGCTGGGATGTGGGACATGGCCCCTGGGTGCTGGATGAAGCCAGGGAAGGTTCAGCCAGGCTGGAAGCCAGCCAGGATCCAGGCTGGAGGCGTGGGACTCCAGGACTGAGCCCACCCCGCAGCTGGCGGCTTGTTCCCCACCCAGCCCCGGGGGCCGCTGTTTTGGCTGTGGATCCTGCAGATCCCATGGACGCTGTGGAGCCAGGGGCCGGCACAGCCTCGGGAATGGGACCTGAAGCCAGGAGAGCTGGAGTGGCACCGCTGCAGTCTGGGGCTGGGCAGAGGCAGGGGCAGAGACGCTGCCAGAGACTTGGTTACCCCTGCCCTGTCCATGGGCTCTGTGGGGCCGTGGTGGGGCCCTGACCTTGCTGGGGCCGCCCCGGGAGCAGCTGGGAGGGGACCAGCCATGAGCTCATCCCACTGTGCCGGGGCCAGGGCAGGGCTCTGTCCCGCTGCTGCTCACGGTCCCCACCTCGTCCCAGCACCCGCTTCTCCGCTGGAACCCACCGGTGGCACCTCGGAGGGAGCAGCACATGGCCATGGGGACACCCCACAGGGGGACAGGACACGGCTGTGGCGGTCCCCACGGGGAGGAATCCACGGTCCTTGGATCCCCCATGGATTTGGTGCAGCCAGGACCCACCCTAGCCCACTGATGTGCAGCCCCCCCGGGGCCAAGCTGGGGCTCTGTCCCCTCGTTCTGAGCTCCCCGTTGGAGGGGGCCGAGGCTGGAGCCCCATCGCTGCCCGCAGCCCCATCGCTGCCTGCAGCCCCATCGCTGTCTGCAGCCCCGTCGCTGCCTGCAGCCCCGTCGCTGCCTGCAGCCCCATCGCTGTCTGCAGCCCCGTCGCTGCCTGCAGCCCCATCGCTGCCTGCAGCCCCATCGCTGTCTGCAGCCCCGTCGCTGCCTGCAGCCCCATCGCTGTCTGCAGCCCCATCGCTGCCTGCAGCCCCGTCGCCCACGCCAGCCCCCGGCAGCCCCGGCTCCGGCCGGGAAGTGGGAGCAGGGAACAAAGGCGGCTTGTGGCGGGCGCCGGGTCTCTGCCCTTCCTGCAGGAAGGCCCCGGGGCCGGACAAGGGGCCCGTGTCCCGGCGGTGGGGCCCTGCCAGCCAGCACGTGCCGGGGGGGCTGGCGAGGGGTGAGAGCAGCCGGGGATGCCACCAGTCCCTCGCTGCCACCATGGTCAGCCACAGGAGCCGAGGGCCCCCAGGACACCCCTGGCCGTGGGGACACGGGGTTCTGCCTCCACCTGCTGCTCCAGAGGCAGTGCCGGAGCTGGGGTGGCCCCGGGCTCCTGGGAAGGGGACAGTGCTCTTGTGCCCATCCCTGCAATGTCCCCATCCCATGTCCCCATTCCCACTCAGTGCAATGGCCCCCTTGTCACCTCCTGCAGTGTCCCATTCCTGTCCCTTGCAATGGCCCCAAGCCCCCCGGGAGGGCTCAGATGGGCACAGGGGTCAGGGCTGGCTGTGGCAGGGACACCCCAAGCTACCCCCAGCTGTGGTTCCCTCCAAGCAGAGACCTCCAGCAGGCACCGTGAGCACCCTCAGCCTGGCCTGGCAGGGTGAGGGGTCCTGCCCAGCTCGGGGCAGAGGTACCCATGTGCCCCCAGGGAGTGTTCCCATGCCAGGGGAAGGTGGGCTCACGCAGGAGAGCACCAGACATGGGGGAAATGGACAGGTCTTTATTTGAGGAGAAGCAGCTTGGGGGGCAGCTGGTTACAGGCGAGTCCCACTGCCCTGCCGAGCTCCAGCTGTGCCAGCTCCACTCTCAGCAGGGCTGGACATCCCCAGCATGGCAGTCACCCCAAACAGCCCCCAGGAGTCATTGCCAACAGGACCCCACGGCAGGACAGAGCCTTGCCAGGGGTGTGCCAG
Organism: Sclerurus mexicanus; assembly: GCA_013396755.1. Classification (NCBI taxonomy): domain Eukaryota; kingdom Metazoa; phylum Chordata; class Aves; order Passeriformes; family Furnariidae; genus Sclerurus; species Sclerurus mexicanus. Next base: position 63,356 of record VWZF01001383.1, read on the forward strand.
TGAGATGCTCCAGGGTGGGCACATGCTGGGGCTGGCACAGAGGAGCTGGGGGCCCCCCCTGTGACTCTGCTGGTGCAGGGGGTGGGGATGGCAGGTCCCTGTGGGGTGCTCAGGGCAGGAGTGGGTTCGGCCACCCCAGGCATCCCCTTCTCAGGATGTGTTGCTGTGGCAGGGCCGGAGAGGTGTCACCCAAAGCAAACGCTGACAGCCAGGGCCAGGGGTCCCGCGGGGCTGGAGGGTCCTGTGGGGCTGGGGGAGCCCTGGTGCCCCCGGGGCAGGCGGCCAGTTAGTGCAAACAAGGTCTGTATTATTAAAGCTGGTGGCTTCAGGCTGGTGGCCCCAGTCCCACTGAGGCTCAGGAAGGCACCGGGGCGGGCGGGGGACATGTGGTGTTTTGGGGGCGGTGGGGCCGGGGCAGCGGCAGGATCGTCTCTCGCCCACCCTGTCACAAGAGGACACAGGGCTTCTTGGGCTTGGCCGGGACAGGGTTGAGCACGGCCCGCACAGCCTCGGTGAACACATCCTTGATGCCCTCCTGGTTGAGCGCCGAGCACTCCAGGTACTTGACAGCACGGATCTGCTTGGAGAGGCTGATGCCCTGCTGGGTGGTGATGGGCGCCTGGTTCTGCTCCTTGAGCCGCTTCATGGTCTCAGGGTTGTTCCTCAGATCCTTCTTGGTGCCAACGAGCAGGATGGGCACGCTGGGGCAGTGGTGGCACACCTCGGGGTACCACTTGTGCTTGACGTTCTCATAGGAGGGCGGGCTGGCAATGGAGAAGCAGATGATGAAGACGTTGGTCTGGGGGTAGGAAAGCGTCCGCAGGCGGTCGTACTCCTCCTGGCCGGCCGTGTCCCACAGGTTTAAGTTAATAGTCCTGCCATCCACCGTGTTCTGGGCACTGTAGTTGTCAAACACGGTGGGGATGTACTCCTTGGGGAAGGCATTGGTGGTGTAGCAGATGAGCAGGCAGGTCTTCCCCACTGCCCCGTCACCCACCACCACGCACTTGATACTCTGCATCCTGGCGTCCCAGCGTCCCCTTCAGCAGCCTGTGGGGAGGGGACAGGGTCAGGGATTGCTGGGGCTGGGTCACTGTGGTTCTCCCACTTGGACACCCCAGGGCCAGGGGGTGCAGAGGGGTCACACTGGGCTCACCCTTGGTTCACCCTCCAACCCACAGCCTGGATGAGCTTCTTGGCCAGGCACATTCCCCCAGCAGCCCCTGAGGTGTGCAGAGACCCCTCAGCGGGGACCCACCTGCCCTGACCCCAGGGTGCTGCGTCCATGCCAGCCAGGCTGTGGCAGCATCCTGTGCCATGCCATGCCATGCCCTTAGGCTGGAACAGGACAGCGGGATCAGGCAGGGGGCAGGGGCAGGTCTGGGCTGTGGCACCGTGTGGGACATCACTGTGTGTGCCAACCCTGATCCTGCCCATGCTGAGCGGGGCCGGGGCAGAGGCTGGGCTGTGCCGTGGCCCCAGGGCCGACGTCCGCTCCAGCAGCTGTGTTTATCCCTGATCCCGGCGCGCTTCCCTTCCTCAGGTTCCCTCTGCGATTCCCATTAAGGGCCGCATCCTGCTCCCCTTCCTGCCGCCGGCTGCAGCCGGGCACTGCAGAGCCCAGCCCAGCCGACATGGGGACACCACACAGAGCCAGGGCACGAGGGTGCCCAGCCCTGGGGCCGGCAGCCCCTTTCCCACCGGGACCCAGCCACGGGCAGCTGGCGCACAGCGGAGGGATGCCGGTGGGATCCCTGGCTCGTGTGCCGCCAGGACGGGCAGGAGCAGAGGTGTTGGCGTGGAGAAGCCGCAGTGTCCCAGAGCCCCGGGCTGAGGGGCCCCTTCCCGAGAGCCCCCCGGGGCTGCAGGGCTGGCGGGGAGGGGGCCGAGCCCCCTGCCCCCTCGGATGGGGAAGTCGCTCTTCCTCTTGCCGCCCTGACACGCGGCTTCCTGCACACGAGGCTGTGCCGTGACCCGCGCCCTGCCTGGCCGCCCGCCACGGCCACCAGCCCCCCGTGGGCCTCAGTGTCCCCCTGCCAACCTGCCCCCAAGGGGGATCCCCAGACCCTCAGCGTGGGAACAGGGAGCAGCAGGGTCCCCACAGCCCCCCACCTGCCCACCCCCCACAGGAAGCCGCTCATCCGGCGCGGGATCCCGGGGGGGCCACGAACACACCACAAACACATCCCCAGCCCTTGGCCTCCACCCTGGGAGCAAACCCAGCCCGGAGGTTTCCTCACACCAGTTTGCACCAGTGCGGTGCCCCAGGACGTGGGGGGCTCAGCCCAGGGCAGGCACCAATCCAAGGTCACCAATGTCCGAGCACCCACGGGCACCTCACAGCTCTTTGCCTGGGGGGCAGCCATCCCACAGCTCGTGGTGGGGCTCAGCTGAGGGTCCCCGCTGTGGTGGGACATTGGGGATCCCCTGGACTGGGGCAGCAGTTCCTGGGGCCCAGCCAGGGTCACCCAGCTGAGGTGCGAGAGGGGTCCTGCGCCGGCCCCCATGGCAGGGAGGGTGGGGACAGCTGGGCAGGAGCCCCCCAGGGGCATGAGGAAGCCACCACGACCAGAAGTGGGGGGGTTGAGGAGCCGGTCTCTGGGGGCACAGGGACAGGGACAAAGCAGCTCCCATCCCTCGGGGAGCAGAGCAGCCCCAAGCACCATCTGTGACCTTGTGACCATCCCACAGTGGGACATGGCAAACGCTGGTCACCCTGAGCCCAAACCCTGCACCCCCAAACTGGCCACCGGCATCCTGGGATGAGCTGGCACCCAGCGGGCACCATCCCCATTCCTATCCTGGGAAAGGCCCAGGCTGAGTCAGCGGGGCTGAGGAAGGGGATGGGGCACATGAGGAAATGCTCGTGCCTGTGATAGCATCGCTGTGGGGAAAGGGAGAGGAGGAGAACAAGGAGCAGGAGGAGAAGGGGACGGCAGACAAGGGGCCACTTCATCACCCAGCACCTCCAGGGCTGTGGAACCCCGGTGGCCCCAGGTTTATCACCAGCACCCAGCAAATGTGGGCACGCCTGGTGCCCATGGAGGGGCCATGGTGGGACCCAGGTGCTCACACAGGAGTGCTCTGGCACTGCCAGCACCAGGTACAAGGTGCCAGTGGCAGGAGGAGGGGACCTGCAGGCACAGCCGTGCTGCCCACACTCACAGGGCAATGTCCTGCTGAGGAGGGGGCTTGGTGCAGGGCAGAGCCCCCGCAACAGCCCCCCCTCCCTGCCCGCTGCCAGCTCCACTCCAGCACAAGGTCAGCTCTGTTCTCCCAGAAAATCCATGGCCAGCAGCACCTTTAACCCCTTCTGGCTCCCCCAGGAGTGCCGGGTACAGGAGGCCTCATGGGGCTGAGGGGCACAGCTCAGGGCGGGTCACCTGCCCCTTCCCAGCCCCACGGGAGGGGACCCTGAGGAGGAGGTCGGAGCATGGAAGGGACTCAGCACCCTGACCCCCATGGGACCCTGGCCACCCTCCACGCTCAGAGGAGATTTGGGATGCTGGGGAGAGGGTGTGGGTGGGCAAGGGGGCTGTGGGTGATGCACAGCGATCCCCCCCACTGCCCCTCTCCCTGGGACAGGAAAAGAGACTCATCTCTTCTTCAGCAAAAAAAGGGAAGCAAAACCCCCTGCCAGCGCTCCCAGCCGGGGCAGCCCCGGGGGTTTTCCGAAGGGACAGTGGAGCAGCGATCCCATGGGGTCCCCTCCCACTTCCAGTGCCATCCCACGGCCCCCAAACCAGACCCCACCTCCCCAGAGTGACCCTGCACCCCTCAGATATCCCCTGCCCCACAGCTCCCGGCACACCCCATACCATGGAGCCTACGCTGTGCCCCACTTGGGGCACCTCACACCCCACCGTGCCCCCCAAGCCCCACCCTGTGCCCCCC
>VWZF01001383.1:73257-89670 GCA_013396755.1 Sclerurus mexicanus
GGGGGAGGTGTTGGGGCGGGGGGTCCCGGCCGGGGCTGGGAGCGGGCCCGGAGGGGACCCCGGTGTGTGCCCCGTGTGCGGGCGATGCCCCGCTCCGGACCGCCGCCCTGCCCCGGGAAGGGGCTCCCTGCCCGCCCCCGGTGCGCTCGGGCCGGCGCGCATCCAGCCCGCTCCGCCGAGGAAACTGGATCTCCGCAGTCCCCTCCGAGGCGAGGTGTGTGCCCCCGAGGAATTCGCAGCGGAGTTATTTTTGGAGGCCCTGCAGAAGCGCGGCGGCCCCGCCGGCCCCGCTCTGCGCTGCGAGGGAGGCGGCCCCGACGGGGCGCCGGGAAATGCGCCCAGGTGGGCTCTTGTTGCGGGAGACAGGTGCTCTCGGTCGCCCCTGGTTTCCCAGCCCGGTTCTGCCTGCTGCTGGGTTTGCAAACCTGCAGGGGAATAGCAGGCTGGGCCCCAAATGTCCGGAGAAGGGGGTTGTGTCCCTTCCCGGGGCGGCCGGGAAGGTCCGAGGGGCTGCTTCCCTCTCCTCCCACGGCTCGGTGTGTCCTCTCGGGTTTCTTGGCCATTTGCTTTGGAGCTTCTGGAGCTGCCGCCCCCAGCTCGGAGCAGGGAATGTCCTCAGCTGGCAGAGCAGGCAGTTTTCCCTGTGTTTTCCCTGGAAGCAGAAGGCTCCGGCTGTGCTGGCTGCAGGAGCCGGGCTGAGAGGGAGAGGTGGTGTGGGGTGGCATTTGCAAAGTGAAAGTGCTCGGGTCTGGCACTTTTTCTGGGGTGCTGTTTTCATTCTTTGACACGGCAGGATTTTAATGACAAAGTATCGGCACCGGTTGCTTTTTCCTGGAACGGGGAAGTTTTCCAGGCGGTGCAGGGAAGCGTCAGCAGAGAGCAGGAGCTGCTGAGACCCCCTGCACGCTCAGGGGAGGCAGCAGCGGGTTTTCTGGAGGACTGGCAAGTGATCCCGATCCCTCAGATGTTCTTCTTTAAGCAGGAGTTTGAAACGGGCAGTTTTATCCATGCAGGAAAATCAGAGTCGGTGACGGAACCCCGGGGAAAATCAGATTTTTCTCTTGGCTTTGACTCGCTCCGAGGCGAATCGAGGCCTTTAATCTTTCATCTCTAATCTTTTCCTGCCGAGAACAGATTGAAGTTTGGTTCCACTGCGCTGCACAGGAGCCATTTCACGAGGCAGAGACGCGCGGGGTGGGGCTGGAGCCAGGAGGAACCCGAGGGCCCCCTCCCAAGGGTTTGCCCCAGGCCCAGGTTTGGGAAGCTCCCGGTGTCCCGGGGCTCTCACAGGATGTGTGACCGTCCCGCACCTCATTGTTTTCACCCGCCCCTGGTTATTTTTAGCCCGAATTTGTCAGGCCACAGCCCAGCCCTGGGATCTTTTCACACCCCCTAAAAGGGGCAAACTGGTCTCCTCGGGAACAAACTGGACTTTCAGGGAGCTTTTTTTCCCTATTTTTGCTCACTGTAATGGGCCTGTTGCCCAAACCAACGAGGTCTTGTTCATTTTTGTGGTCCTTACCAGAACATCCTCAGGGGTTGTGTCAAACATTTTACCGAAGTTTTAGGTGAGTTTGGGTCAAAAGTTTTAAAATTTGTCTCATTTAGGATATTAAACTGCTCAGTGGCTCTTCCTCAGTAAATCACGTTGTTTGGGACCAGTTCCTGGGATTTGAGATGCTTCTGTTGGGTTTTTTTGCCCTCTGTGCAGCCCAGCACAGGTGGGCACCTCCAGGTTGGGCTCCAGGTGTGTTTGTAGGAGATCCAAGGAAAACAGACTGTGAAGGGGCAGGGATCTGGATGACTGGGATTCATCCCTGGTTCCCTTAATGGTGGCATCGTTCACCTACAGATGGATCCAGACCTGTCTCCGTGCAATTATATGGAAGTGGTGCCTTGAGCCTGACTTCATTTTATATGGAATTCCCTCCTGTGGTCGTGCATCCGTAGGGATGAAGGGCTGTGTTTCCATGCTCTGCCTGTGCTGGGGGAGGCCTGGGGTCTCAGATCAGGGATCCTGGTGTGGGTTTTCCCTGTCTCTGTCTCCTGCAAGTCTGAGAGGTGGGCTCAGGTCCGTGTGTTGGGATTGAGGCATTTTTGGGTAATGTGGAGCTCATGTGGTAGGGGCTGGACCCTCTGGTGCAGGGATGGGACAGGCTCTGGTGGCTTTTCCTTATGCCAAGGCACAGCCGCTCCTCTTTCCCTTCCTTTATCCTTCTCCCTGCCCTGTTCGCTGCTTCCCTGCGTTGATTCCTCGATCACATTTGCTCTTGTTCCGGTGGTTTATAACACAAGCTATAAAAATATCCAGGCAGTATCCAAAGAAAACCTGGAGGGCTGTGCCCAGGGTTATTTCTGTGTTTGCCTGGAGCACCTGGAGCTGCACTTAAACCCACAGAACATCCTGTTGGACACAGTCAGCATGAGGAGGGGGGGCTGCAACCACAGCTTTGAATGGGTCATTAATTCCCCAAGGGGGAAAACATTCATTTCTGGGTGAGGACACTGTGCCCAAGCCCTGTGGCTGAGCACTCCTGTCCTTGCCATCCCAGGACCCAGGGGTTTATTGGAAGTGAATCCTTCACTGCAAAGCTTTGGAAAGTGATGGGTTTGGTCTTTTGGCACCTGAGCAGGACGTGGCCTCAACAGAGCCTTTGGAAGGTCCATGATGCATCATCCTGCAGGGTGGGAACAGGGCTGGTTCTCCTGGATCTCCCAATTTAAATGTTCTTGTCACGGAGGGAGCGAAACGTGACGTTGGTGCATCCATTTCGTGGTGCTGGTTTGCGTCACCCACCTCTGTGCCAGAATCCACGTCTGTGCCCTGTCCCTGTGCCAGAGCTGCTGATTCCATTGGCTGCAGAGAGCAGGATGCTGGAGGAGCTGCCTCTGGAAAGGGCCTGGTCACTGGAGGCTGGAGGTCAGATAGAACCCATGGTGTTCCTTGAGGTGTCACTGTCGGCAGGAGGTTGGACTTGATGCTCTTGGAGGTCTCTTCCAGCCTCTGTGATTCCATGGTTCTGTGATCCAGCTGCTCTCTGACACTCGGTACCGTCCCGGTGCTGTAGGAGCAGAACCAGGGCAGGATTTCATCCCGATGTCACTATAGTGGAAAGTTCCAAACCCTTCCCTGGATCACAGCCCCGGGACGTGCACGACCTGCGTCGTCCCGCACACCTTCCCTGGAGTGACTCCTCCAGCCCGTCCTCCCCACGAACCTGCTGCAGCTCCTGGGACACACGACCTGCAGCTCTCCTTGCTTTGATAAAGCACTTTCTAAAGGAGCTTTTGCCTCCAGGACTGGAAGGAATTTGCTGTTTAATTAATTCTTTCAGGTGTGCATGTTCACTGAGTGGAAGTTGCACCTGTGAGCTTTGGGCTGGGCAAGGGAGAAAAAGCAGTTGTGAGAATACTTGGAAAAGCCTGCCAGGAAACAGTCCGTGTTCTTCCCCAGCTCGGTTGGAAGCCACAGTGGGTTGCACAGCCCAGGGAATGAAACTCATCTTGAGAAATTGCCATTCCGAGAGGTGGAGAAATTGTGTTTTGGCAGCAAACCGTGGCCTCGTGTGGAGGAGGAGAAGGAGCAGGGCCGGCTGGGCAGCACTGGGAGTGCTGGGGAGCTCCTGCTCGTTCCCTTCCCTGCTGGGCCCAGGAACCTGGAGTGATACTCAGCTGAGTCAGAGAGGGGATTTTAATTTAGTTTCTTGTTAGATTTATTAATTTACTCCCCTGGACAGAAGCTCTCTCCAGGCCTCCAGTGCCCCCCGGGTGGTCCTTTCCAGTGGGAGCAGTGCAGGCGGAGCTGGAGGGAGCTGGATCTGCTGCTCCGAACTGCCTTTCCCATGGTGTGGCAGGGATACACATACCCCTGTGGGAAGTCCAGGGGAGCAGTCCTCCTGTCTGTGCTTTCTTCTCCAGAGGGGATGGAGAGTAAATGTGTCATGAAGGAGCCTCCTGACATCCCTTAACCTGGGATGCTTTGATGGTCTTGGAGTGGAACCTCATCCCAAAGGGAGTAAGAAGGACAAACAGTTTGCTTTTCTGTGGGCTGCTCAGTTTCTTGGGGGCTGCCTGGATACGTTGGTACGTTGTAATTCCATGTGAGTGCTCTTTCCTCCTCCTCTGGGCAGGGGAAGATTCTCTGTCCAGTGACACCACAGGAGAGTTGCATCATCTTCCTGAGACTTGAGGTTTGTGATCTGCCTAGTTTTTGGTGAGGGAAGGGAAGGCCAGGCCATCCTGGTGTAATTCCACATGAATTTAACATTGGCAGAGGCTGCCCAGGGAGGGTTGGAGTGCCCAGCCCTGGAGGTGCCCAAGGCAGGACTGGCCGTGGCACTGAGTGCTCTGGGCTGGGGGACAAGGTGGGCATCGGGCACAGGGTGGGCTCCGTGGGCTGGCAGGGCTTTTCCAGCCTCAGGGATCCTGGGATTCCATGATTTGTTAGTTAAAAATCAGTCTCTATGAGCAGGTGGTTGAAAAGCAGCAGTTTTCTGTGGGGTTATCCCTGCACTTCTGAAAATTCTCCTCCTGCTTGTCCAACTTGGAGGCTGTGCCGGTGGCAAAGGTGGTGGTGGCTCGTGTCCCACCCTGGCTCTCCAGGGTCAGTGCCGGACTTGGACATCCTTCAGCTGCTGGACTGTGCCCAGCCCGGCATTCTGCTTCTCAGAGCCCTAATAATGCAAACCAATTACTGTAGAAAAAGCTGTTTCCTTCATTAATTAGCTTTGCTTTCAATCCAGAGAGGGCGAAATAAACTCCTGAGCAGGTGGAGCAAGCAGGAGAGCTGTGACTCTTAGTGAGCAGCTCTGGGATTCCCACTGCAAGAGGCCCTTTGGTAACGGGGGGCTCGTTCTCCTGGGTGGTCCGGCTGCCTGGAGCGCCACTGTGGGTACCTGCAGGGGCAGTGCTGCAGGCAGGAGGCTGGACATTAACTGGTGTCAGGTGAAGGTCTGGGAACCCCCCCAGCTGGGAAAGGAGGTTGGATTGCCCTTCGTTATGTCAGGCAGGTGCTGGTAGTGAGGAATTCTCCCGGGGAGGGTGGGCAGGCCCTGGCACAGGGTGCCCAGAGAAGCTGTGGCTGCCCCTGGATCCCTGGCAGTGTCCAAGGCCAGGTTGGACGGGGCTTGGAGCAGCCTGGGCTGGTGGAAGGTGTCCCTGCCCATGGCAGGGCTTGAGACTGGATGATCTTTAAGGTCCTTCCCAACCCAAACCAGTTTGGGATTCTGTGAGTAATGGGGGATTGGCCTCTTCTCTGCCTTCCCCCTGTTACCCGCTGCAGCCTTAGAACCTGCTGCTTCCCCTTCCTGCCCTCAGGCTTGTACTAGCTGCTGGAATTTTGGGATGTTCCACCTACTCCGCTCCTGTGGCTGATCCAGGTGGGGCTCTCTGGAACACTTTAATTTTCTGTCCATCCAGGCCCCATGCAAAGTTCCTCTGCAGCTCTGCTGGAGCCCCCTTAGGCACTGGAAGGGGCTCTCAGGTCTCTGTAATAGCGATGATGACCCTGGGGGAGGTGCAATGGCAGGACTGTGCCCAGCTGAGCCACTTATTTCTCCTGGCGGTCCAGGCCAAAGTCCCCGGCTCTGCTCAGTGTGAAACCATCAGAGGAGCAGAAGGAAATCCTTGGGGAACCGCATGTGTTTCTGCCCGTGAATTGTCCCTGTTTGTTTTCTCCCCATGAAATAGTACCGGGATGTTTGTTTGTTTGGATTATGGACCTATTTTTAAGTAACCTATTTTTTCCACTTTGGAAAAAGTATTAACTCACTGCGTGTCATGGACATCTGTGGAGTTTGACTTTGGGAACCACCAAGTGCTCCTTGGAAGTCTCTCACCAGTCTGAGTTGTTGCCCTTCTGGCAAATATGTACATATTTTGACTTTTTAATACATATATATATATGTATATACATTGCTGAGCTTTGCTATGAGAGACATTTTTCAGGATCCACAGAGGCAAATCCAGCACTTCCTTGGAAGTGCACTTTATCCTACCAAGGAGGTCTGTATCCTCTCAGTTCCACCACCCTGTCACCTCCTCTGGGATTTGGGAATCCCTAATCCCAGCAGTCCTCAGAAAGCGGAAGCAGCAACAATCCCATTGGAAACAGGGATGCTTGGTGACACACACACGTTTTTCAGGAAAAACCACTATTTTTGTAGCCAAGTGTTTGTTTTTCCACGAAGGATGGAGTTTTAAGGTCAGTTCCTCCAGGTTTGGAGCTCTGGTGCCTGAAATTTGGCTGTTCCGAGAGGATACAAGCACAATAAACAGGAGAACTTGAGGAATGTTGCTCTCCGAGTTCCAAACAAACAGCTTGCTGGTTGGAACAGCCTGCCCCTTTCAAGGCAAGGGAGGCTTTGGATTGCAGGGAAGGGAGGAATAATTCAGGATTAAAGCTGCTCAGCAATGCGTGTGTTTAGATCTGCAAGAGTGCCAGGACATAATTAACGTGTGAGTAAGCCAAGAGGGAAAAAAGTTGGTGTTTTACTTGATATAGAAGAATGGGGGATAAAAACTAGGTTTTTGGGGGAGAGAACCGACTCTGGAAGTATCCTTTTCCAATCAGCTGCTGTTGTTAGCACTGCCCCAGTGGGTTTGTTCCGGCTGCTTTGCAGTTGGGAGGAAAAAATCCAAGTTTGGCATCTTGTGCTGACCTGGAGGCCTCGTGTTGGTCAGGGAGGAGCTCCAGGACTTCACATGAGGTGTAGATACCTCCAGGCCAGGCAGCCCCTGGAAGGATTATTCCCTCAGTCCTGTGTGTGATGGCTTTTCCCACCTGCTGGGGCTGGAGCGAGCTCTGGGCATTGGGAGGAAGGAAGGCACCCTGTCCCAAACCGTGCAGGTCCTCGTGGAGCCTTCCAGCTTCCTCCTCTGCGTGGCATTTCTGGGGCTGGACTGAGGTCTGGCCTGTCAGCGGTGGGAGTGGGCTTGTGGGAAGTGAAAAGGAATAAAACAGAAACAAAGTGTTATGGGAAAGTGGCTGATGGGAGATCTGAGCATTTCGGGAAGGAGGCAGCGGTTTGGTGTCTGGGCTTTCACGGAGTGTCTGCTCTAAACTGCAAAATAAGGAGCAGAGTTTTTTCCCCTTTTAAAACCTATGGAAAGGATCAGTAAAGAAGGACTTGTCTGGGCTGTGCTTTTAGCTGTGGGATGTGTGGACCCTGAGGACTCTGCATGGGGAGGGGGTGCTCAGGTCAGTCCCTCCCTGGGACAGTCCCAGCACCTTCAGCCAGGACTGGGCACAGGCAGCAGCTGGTGACCCTCCGAGGGATCTGGGGCGTTGGACTGTGCCCGGCGCTGCCGGAGCAGCCCCGTCTCCGCTCTGAGGCTCGTGCCCAGCGGCTCAGAGGACGAGCCTGGCTTTTTAACTTCCCCGTTCCCCCTTGGAGCAACAGGCTGGCTTTGGGTGTGGGCGTTCCAGAGGTGGAAGCTGGGCCCCTCTGCCACAGGGCTGGGAAAGTGAAGAGATTCCTCGGTGTCCCTGAGGGATGGCAGATGGAAGTGGCACCCCTGCAGCCTGGCCTGCTGTGGGCAGGGTCGTTTTAATTAAGCTGTGTCCCGGGGCCCTCTGGATAAAGGAGATGCTCTGGGAAGTGTGAAACCGGGAAGCCTGGCAACCAACTGGGAGATGGCGACAGCAGCACTCCTGGCAAAGGAGGGGGCAGTGGTGGGGACTGTCCCCGTCCCACTCCAGGGCTGTCCTTGTCTCATCCCAAGTGCTGTCCTGGCCTTGGATACTGCTGCTCTCATGGTTTCTCATGGACCCATTGTTTCCTGGAGATGTGCACTGTGTGTTTTGTAGATAAACAGGTTTTCCTGTCCCTCATTTAATTTGCTATACCACTAACAACAAAAGATGGGTGGAAAAGGATATTTGGGGGCACTTGGTGCTGCTCTCCTGCTCTGCAGGATGGCTCCGGGGGAAGTTTTCCTCGCAGCTGTTGGGGTGAGAAGTGAGAGGTGGGGGATTGCTGGTTATTTTTCCTCCCGTCTCTCTTTTATTTTTCCTCTTTGGAAAGCAGAAAAAATGTTTCATGCTTCAAAGTGTGAGGCTCAGCCGTTGGAGTTTGTCATTACAGAGCTGTCATGGGAATGTCTGGCATTCCTGTGCCATCCCTGCGAGATGGATATCTTCAAAGGGCTCTTGCATGGAGCATTGCTCTCTGTCTCACCCCTCCCTTCCCACGGGCTGTCCTGGGTGTGCTGCCCCTTTGGCAGTGACAAGTGGCATTGTCTGTGTCCCCTCTGGAGCTCCAGGTGTGGGAGCCTCCGGGCAGGACAGAACTCCAGGCAGGACAGAACTCTGGCTCCAGGGGCTGCTCCCGGGGCTGCTCCTGCTGGCCAGAGCCTCTTGCTTTGGAGAACTTGTCCAGCTGGTTTGTTTTTCATCCCGTAGCTATTTTCAGCCTCTCAGCCTAACAAGGTGAAATGGCTGGGATGCTTTCCCGCTCCCTGGGACTCTGCTGGGAGGAGGTCTCCTGCTGTCCCGGCCGGCTCACCCCGACCTGGGCTCTCCTTTGGCTCCTTGCTGTGTTTGCAGCACTCGGGGCTTTGGAAGAACAATCTGGGCTCTGCGCAGGCACCCTGAGCAAAGGGAGCCCCAAATCCCAGAGTTGTGATGGCCCTGATGCCCTTCCTTGGGAATGTGGGACGGATCCAGCACCTTGGGCTCTGTGTGGGAGAAGCACCAGGAAATCCAGGGAGAGCTGCACAGCCCAGCTGTGCCTGCAGGGTTTGGGCTGTGCTGCTCCTGGGTCCTGCCAACAGCATCTGGACCAGGGTGGAGGTTGTGGGAGATGCAGGAAGAGGATACACTTCAGCCACCTCATCGTTATTCCCATTGAAAATGCGTCATTGGTTCGTTCTCACAATTCCTTTGGGAGAAACTCCAACTGCTGTTCACTCAGTAATAGCAATTTTTAAACCAAACCCAACTCTTGCTCCCTGGATCAAGCCCAGAGAGGACCTGTGACCAAAGGTGGCTTCTCCAGTGTCTGCCAAACACCTGCACTGGGAATGTCGCTTCCAGATCCTTGGAGTTCCTCTGGTATATTTAACTTCATGGTGCTGTAGGATGTGGAAGCACCAGTCTTCCTGTTCCAAAGGCAGGATTAAAGCGCAGAGATCTCATTGCTGGGCAGGAAGTCACCTGGCAGAGCCAAAGGTCAGTGTGGTGGCCCAGCCTGTGGCACATCCATCATTCCCAAGCACGGCTGTGCTGGGTCGGGCTGGGGGTTCACTGGGACCCGCTCAGGCTTTGGAAGTAAATTTAGCACCTTGATGTGTATCCGCTCGTGTGCTGGGCTGGAGTCCTCCCACAGCTCCAGAAACGTGTCCAGGTGGAGCAGCAGTGAGTGGTTGGAAATAAACCCTTTTCCCAGGCTGAGCTCTGCTCATCCCACTGCACCCCGGGGTCACAGTGACGCCGGGACACGGCTGTGCCTGGGATCTCTCGTGGTGGGATGGGGCACTTTGGACCTGCCCTGTCTGTGCTGAGGATGGAGGAGATCAGGAATTCAGGATTTGAACCTTAGTAACCAAAAGTGGGGATCTGTGAGAGTTCAGCAAACCAACACGTCCCAGCCATGTGCCCTGGGACCCTGAAATTTCTGGTCCTGGGCTCATCCCACAGCATGGGCAGCTGGGGAGGGAAGGATTCTGCCCTCTCAGGGGAGAACCTACCCTGTGGAGCTGCTGAAGCGAGGTTGGACTCAATGGTCTTGGAAGTCTTGTCCAATCTAAATTGTGGCTAAATTTCTCTGACCAAATCGCTAAGATGGGTTTGCTCACCTGTGACAAACCAGGCTGGTACTGCATGAGCACTGATGGGTTTCTTGGATGCTGCACCAGGACACAACTGTGTTATGAAATGAGGGAATTTGTGTCAAAAAGGAAGAGGGAGAAGGTTTTATTGATCAGTAGAGTCTTGTGTTGGGAGAGTTACATGTGAAGGCTTTGGTGCAGAGAGTGAGAAAGGACTGGTTTTGGTGAAGGGGATCGTGGAATCATTTGGGTTAGAAAAGCCCTTGGGGACCATCGAGTCCAGCTGTTCTCTCGCCACTAACAGTGTCCCCAAGTGCCACATGCTGTTCAGTCCCTCTCAGGATGTGACTTTTCCCCCTGCCCTGGGCAGTCTCTGCCTCTCATAAGTGGTTTGGACAAGAATTTTCAGGGAAGCTGCAGGGAAGTTCCTTGTTTTGCAGCAGAGGAGGAAAACTCCTGTCTCCTTTTCCCCTTTATGCTGCTGCTGGGGGTGGGGTGTTTTTTTTGCTAATTAATGAGGTATTGAAAAAAGATGCAGAGGAGCCTGGACTCACCTGTGTGTTTGTTAGGATTTGGCAGAGAAATTCCCTGGTAGCCGGAGTTATCCTTTTGGTAAACACAATCCTTTAACCTGCCCGTGGCTGGTGCTGAGCGCTGAGTCAGCACAGCCCCTCCAGCCCAGCAGGACAGAAATAACTCAGGATTTTACACACTCACGGGGTTTTTTCAGTCCAAGTACCCAAGTGTTGCTGCTCAGGTCCCGGTGCTGCCACGCCTCCAGTCCCGGAAGAGCTGCAGGGAATTACCACTGAGTAATGAGTTTAAAAACTCCGGTCTGGGCAAATGTCGGGCTCTTTGAAGCTCCAGTTGGGGTAAAGCTGCTAAAGGTGTGATGGTTGGGTTTGCTGGTGCCTCCAGCTCAGCTGCTGGCTCTGCTCCTTGGCTCTGGGAGAGGAGAGGGATTTAGGAAGGGTTTATCCGTGGCCTAATGATGGCTAAACTTAGTCCTGAGTGTCCTGGCTCCGGGGGGGCGGAAATGCTGCAGAGGTGACACTTCTGCTCTTGGGAAGGAAATATTGGCCTGGCTGTGCACGGGGCAGGAGAGCCAGCAGGGAGAAACACGGCTTCCTCCTCGTGGCTTTGGGGCTTTTCTCAGATCAGCTGATGTAGCCTGAAAATATAAACCTGACAAAATAAGCCAGGTTTTTCCCCCCTGAGTGCAGTTGCTAAAACACTTGCAAAAGGAGCTTCCCACTTCCAGCCCCAGCCAGGTGAGCTGGGAGTGCAATTAATGGTTTTCTGCATCTGTCTCAGGAAGAGCCCAGATGCAGATATTTTTAGGGTTTAACTTTTAAGCTGTCTGTGGCAATAATATTCTGTTGGTCTTCTCTTTCTTGTGCAGTAATGAAAACACTTTTTAATTTACACGCTGAAAGCTGCTGTTTTCTCAGGTTTGGTGGTTTATCTCATGCAGAAAGTCTCGGTCCCTCCTACATGTGGTTTTGTGTTTTAAACAAGGCCATTTTTTGTGACTGGGAAGCATCACCAAAGGAGCCCCAGCTCTGTTGGAAGCTGTGCTGTCTGGAATTAACCTCCACATAAACAAAGGGGTCTGTTTTCCATTGCAGCCAGTGGACACTTTCCTTGATTCCCATGTTGGTCCTAAACCCTTCCAAGCTACTGTTTGATCCAGCCTGAGCTTTCTATTCCATGGTGTGTGTGTTCCTCACTCCAGGTGCTTGGCTGAGAGGCTCTAAGGTTCAAAGGCAGCTCTTGGTGGCAGTGCTGTTGTTCCAAGGGCACTGCTCTCATACGTGCTATTCCCAGTACAGCATTCCCAGCCCTCGGGGTGGGATGAGGATGCAGGATGGAGGTCAGGGGTGGGGTCCTGTTGCCCTCAGCTCCTCACTGTGGCATCGAGCCCCCGGTGCTCTTCCATTGGTGATTTGGGATTCAGGGCCCTGCCACAGTGTGTGAGGGGAGGGAAACCATTGCTGTGATCCCAGCCTGGAGACGGAGCTCTGCTGGAATCACTCCACGTCCAGTGGCTGCTCAGGACTCAGCCCGCTTGGGGCTCCCACCTTCCTACCTGAGTCCTAACGCTGCCTGGCGGATTTATGGAGTGCTGGGGAGGGAGCCTGAGGAATGTGTTTGCTTGCCCTCGGTGTGCTGCCCCGAGCACTCGCTGTGCCCTGGAAAGATGCCCAGCCCCGGGACAGAGCTCAGGCCCTTCCCAAACCAGCCTCTCCCGCTGCCTTCCCAGGCCGGGGGTGATTTATCCTTCCCATTGAAGCTCTGGGGGGCCTTTTCTTACCAACAGGTTGGTGTGGAAAGGATCTGTTTGTTCAGCTCAAGTAAGGACGGGGTCAAACCCAGCCCTTGGTGTGGCTCCGTGCCCAGGGTGGTGCATTCCCTCCTTGGCACTTGGGAGTAACGAGGGGACGTGGATCACTGAGCTCTGTGGGGAAAGCTGGCTGGGAAGGCAGGAGCTGGGCATTCCATGGACCATGGGGCAGGGTCAGAGAGCGCCTGGAACCACAGCTGTGGGGCTGGGGACACTTCTCCATGGGGCAGGAAAAGGGGCACGTGCAGGTATGTGGTACAAGAGGCAAGGACAAGGTTGGATTAGGAATTCTTGGGAAGAAATCCTTACCTGCGAGGGTGGGCAGGCCCTGGCACAGGTTGGGCAGAGAAGCTGTGGCTGCCCCTGGATCCATGGAATGTCCCAGGCCAGGTTGGACAGGGCTTGGAGCAACCTGGGCTGGTGGGAGGTGTCCCTGCCCATGGCAGGGATGGCACTGGATGGACTTTATGGTCCTTCCCAACCCAAACCAGTCTGGGATTCCATGGTTGGGCTGCTGCAATCTGACTCCCAGTGCCTGGGGTTTGGAAAACTGCCCCTTTCCTGCCTTAAGTTCCCCCAAACCCCCGTGCTGTGTGCACAGCCCTGTGGCAGCGTGGCCGGGCTCTGGAGAACAGTGTGGTCCAAAGCCTGCAGTGCCTCTCCTGCTGCCTGTGGGGAGACAGCGACTAAATCCTGGCTTAGAAATGTTGGGGCAAAGGGCAGCTGCTGTTCCGGGGGGAACCCCCAAATCTAGGAAGAGTTTCAGCAGGTTCTCCACTGCTGGTTCCTGGGTGCTGGTGACTTGGCAGGCTCAGGAGTGTTAAACAGGGGGTTTAGCAGGGGCAGTGGAGCAGCCGCTGGAGATGGGCTGAGGAAGAGTTTGGGGTTTTCCTTCCTGGGGTTTTTTGCTTACCCAGGGTCAGTGTAAAATGGTGACCCCAACAGGGATTGTGTCACACCAGAGCTCTTCTCTCCTGTGATGTGTCACCTTCTGCTGTGCCAGCGCTGCTGGGACCCCTCCAGGATGAGAAGCCTTAGAGTTTCAATGGTGCTTTTAGTCAGTAACTGTTCCAGAACGTTCCTCATTCCCTGATCACCTCCAAAAAAGAGTCACTTTGGGAGAGGAGTTACTTGTCTGAGGGGTGATTCTCCCCACTGTCTCCTCCAAGAGGAGCGTTTCCATCTCCCAGGGTAGTGAAGCTGAAATACCCGATAGAACCATTGTTCACAGTGACTCATTCCAAGACTTTCATCTGAAATTGGTTTTTTAGGAACAGCCTTTTGCAGGGAGGTGGCGGCATGGAAAGGGAGCTGTGCATGAGGTTTTGCTTTGGTTGAGCTTGGGGAACTGGGGGGATAATGGAATGACTGGGAAGGAGTTTTGTTCCTGAAGAAGTCAAGCCGATGGTCGCAGGCAGTTGTTGAGGTCAGATAATGAACGTGTGTTTTGCCGTGTGGTGGTTTCTGGCTGGCTCTGCCCCTGGATGCTGTGGGGATGGGCAGCCTTGTCTTCTTGGAGTTGTGTCCTTCCATGGGAGGGGAAGACTTTGCTGGGGAAGTCACCAGCTGGCTGCAGCAGGGCCTTTATGCCATGGGATGGGTGGTTTGGGAGCAGCAGCAGCTCATTCCTTCTCACTGTAGGATCAGCAGAGAGTGCAGCATGAGCCGTGGCCAGAGCTCCTGTCACCCTGTTTCCTGCTCTCCAGGGTTTCTGTGAAAATGGAAGTCATCAGCTCTTGGTGATACACGAGGCTAAAATTGTGAGAAACTGTCCTTGTACAGCAGTGTGGGAAAGGTGCCACTTCACTGCATTGCTTATGGAGCAGCATGTCTGGGAAGGGACCATGGGGAGTCCTCAAAGCCTGGACTGATGTGAGGAGGAACAAGAGGCCAGTCAGTGCAGGGAAAAGAGCCTTTCTGAATGTCCATGGTCCTCCTGGGGCACTTGGCACCCTCAGCCAACCTCTAAGGCTGAGAAGATGAGGCAGACCCAGGCTGTGAGCCTGGACTTTGGATCAGCTCTGTGCTCTCCATGCTGGGCCTCCAGCACGGGATGGATGTGGAGTTACTGGAGCAGGTCCAGAGGAGGCCACAGAGGTGATCCAAGGACTGGAGCTCCTCTGCTCTGGAGTCGGGCTGGGAGAGCTGCAATTGTTCACCTGGAGAAGAGAAGGCTCCAAGGAGACCTGAGAGCCCCTTGCAGGGCCAAAAGGGGCTCCAGGAGAGCTGGAGAGGGACTTGGGACAAGGGATGGAGGGACAGGACCCAGGGAATGGCTTCCCACTGCCAGAGGGCAGGGCTGGATGGGATATTGGGAAGAAGTTCTTGGCTGTGAGGATGGGCAGGCCCGGGCACAGGCTGCCTAGAGAAGCTGTGGCTGCCTCATCCTTGGAAGTGTCTAAGACCAGGTTGGAGCACCCTGGGCTGGTGGAAGGTGTCCCTGCCATGGCAGGAAGTGGCACTGGATCATCTTTAAGATCCCTTCCAACCCAAACCATTCTGGGATTCCATGATTTATCAATAAATACTGACTGCGAGAGGGGAATTCTCTATACCTCTGCCACCTTGTGAGAGCTACCAAAATTTCTGCCTCTGTTACTTGAGCTGTTCTGCTCCTGGTATTTGTTGCCCTGTGTCACTCCAGGAGCTGAGGACTGGCAGTCCCTGCCTCTGGATAGGCAGTGCTGCCGGAGCGGCTCACGAGGCTCAGGGATGACGGGATGGAACAGCAGAAACCTTGTGGGTTTGTCTTTGATTTCTTCTGAGCTTTCTTTGGTGTCTCCAATTTTTCAGGCAGGAATGACTCACTCGTCCATTATGTGGTTTCCTGACTTTTAGCAATTTCTCTTTCAGTTAAAAAGCCCTAATGAGGAGTGTGGCGTCCCGGTGTGCAGCGCCGTGGGCTGGGGCTGCGGCAGCGCTGACTCACGGCGTGACTGAGGGGGGCTCAGATCCACTTCCATTCCTTTCCACCCCTTACTGGGAGTCTGGCAAAACACCTAAGACAGAAGCTGTGGCTGCCCCTGGATCCCTGGAAGTGTCCAAGGCCAGGTTGGACGGAGCTTGGAGCCACCTGGGCTGGTGGAAGGTGTCCCTGCCCATGGCAGGGGTGGCACTGGGTGGGCTTTGAGGCCCCTCCCAACCCAAACCATTCTGGGAATCTCTGAAAATCACTGTAAGGCTGGTTTGGGCAGTGGGATAATCCTGTTGTGTCTTTGCAGAGCAGGAGGGCTGATCCTGTGTCCCTGAGAACCACAGTGTTGCTCCAGGGTTGTCCCATCCCACCGATTCCTGCGGTGCGGAGACTGTGTGTCCTCCTTCACAGCCCTGCCCAGGGCACACCTGTCCCCAGCATCGGGTGGGTTCTGCACAGCATTCCCAAAACATGGAATATCGAGAGTCCTGCAGAGTTTTGGGTTGGCTGGGACCACCAAGCTCATCCAGTGCCACCTCCTGCCATGGGCAGGGACACCTTCTACCAGCCCAGGCTGCTCCAAGCCCTGCCCAACCTGGCCTGCGACACTTCCAGGGATGGGGCAGCCACAGCTTCTCTGGGCACCCTGTGCCAGGGCCTCACCCCCATCACAGGGCGGAATTTCTCTCCAGGATCTAATCTAGATCTCTCTTCTTTTAGTTTAAAACCATCCCCCATGTCCCACCCCTGTCTGCCCATGTAAAAAGTCACTTTCTCCTCATTTTTGGATGGCTTTGGCCGTGGGTACAGTTTAATTATCTTGTTTTATCCCACACAAGGAGCAGGGATATGTAAGCAGTCACATTGGCTTACTTTTTAACAATAGGGGAAGGCATCTCCAGTTATTTCAGCTGGTAAGAAGGTTCCTGCCCATGGGATATTTTGGGTTCTGCTGCTCCTCCAGGGAGGGCCCTGACTGGTGTTTTCGGGCTGACCATGGGCAGAGCCGTGGTGTCTGACAGGGCGGTGCCAAAACAACTCCTGTTATCTTGTTTATTCAGCCCAAGAGAAACATCCCACAGTCCTTGGGCCCGAGGAAAGCGAACAAAGATCCCTGCAGAAGGAAACGGGTGAAATTGGCCTTTGGAGGCTGGAGCACCCAAGCAAAGGGTGCCCAGATCTGCTCTGGGGAGGTTTGAGAGCCACAGGGAGCATGGAATCATTCCCAAAAACTCTGCTGGAGGTGGGGTGGTCCCTCGTGGATAGAGTGGATGGTGTGTTGAGACAGCACAGCAGGAGGAGGGGTGGGCACTGCTGGCACGGGCAGATCCAGGGATGGGTTTGTGGCTTGTGCTCCCCACCCCACCAGGGAAGTAGCCTTGGTTGG
>VWZF01001383.1:89699-116208 GCA_013396755.1 Sclerurus mexicanus
GGGGGGTCTGATTTGGGGAGATGGGGGAGTTTTTAATGGGGTAGAAAGAGCAAAGCACTTGAAGAAGAGTGGGGTGATAAAGGTCCTGGTGCAGAGGATTGTGTGGAAGTCAGGGATGAAAGGGTAAGGGAGAAGATGTTGGACAGAAATGGGCTGATATTAAATCAGTAGATTGTTGCATGGAGAGGATGAAAAAGGCTGATTGCACTGAATTAGGAGGGAATTGTTGGTAGTAAATAAATGCTGAGCGTGTGCCAAGGAGAGGAGCCCATTTCTGGAAGGAATTTGGAGGTTTTAATTGAATGTAGGCTCACAGCTGTACAGTAACATCACTTTGCTGCTTAATTCTTCACCTGTCTTCACCTGCTGGTGGTGGCAGGAGGCTCCATGGATCACTGAGGGCTTCCTCCTACATCTCTCTCACCCTGTGTGGCCTTGTCATCCTGATCCTGAGGGACCAGGGCATGTCCAGAGCAGGGAGACTGATTTGGCCCCGGGAATTCATCAGGGCCTGTTTCCCTGGGCACTATCATTAGATGGTTTGTGAGCATTTTGGGTTTGACCTTCCAGCAGAAACACCCAAGGGTGTTGGTTCTTTCTTTAAATGTCTCTCAGAGATCAAACACTCCGATCTCTGCTTGGATTTACATTTTTTCTAGACTGCTTAATCTGAGTTGGGTACAAGGGACTGGTTTTTTGCATTCTGAAAGCTGCTTCCTTAGAGGGAAAAAGTCTGCCTTTGAACTCCTGCTAAAGCTTCCGTCATCACTGAAGGTTGGACGGGGCTTGGAGCAACCTGGGCTAGTGAAAGGTGTCCCTCCCATGGCAGGGGTGGCACTGGCTGAGCTTCAAGGTCCTTCCAACCCAAACTTGTCTGGGATTCTGTGAAGTGGAAAAGTGGCTGAGTGCAGTGAGTTCCCGTGGAAGTGCTCGTGACCCTGCTGTCCCAGAGGTCATGGGGACACCAGGGAACATCCCAGGGGTGATGGGGCCACATGGAAGAGCACTGGAATAATTCATTGTCTTGAGGGAGATGTTTCCTTGAAGGCTCTGCTTTGTCTGCTTTGAGGAAACTCCCTTCAGTTACCTTGTTCTACAGCCCAAAACTGCGAGGAAAATCACCCTTGGAGCTTCCAGGCTCTAAGGGAGGTGGGAACGTGGGTAAGGTCCATATTGATCACAGAATGCCAGACTGATTTGGGTTGGAAGGGACCTTAAAGATCCCATTCCACCCCCTGCCATGGGCAGGGACACCTTCCACCAGCCCAGGCTGCTCCAAGCCCCGTCCAACCTGGCCTTGGACACTTCCAGGGATCCAGGGGCAGCCACAGCTTCTCTGGGCACCCTGTGCCAGGGCCTGCCCACCCTCCCTGGAAGCGAGCAATTCCTTCCTAGTATCCCATCCATCCCTGCTCTCTGGCAGTGGGAAGCCAAGAGTCACATGTTGCTGCCTTCCAGAGCAAGACTTGGTGCCCTGCCTCTGCACCTTGCAGGGAAGATGGACTGCCCACGGAAACCAGGGCAGAGGGACCAGGGAAAGGGGCACATGCTAAACCCCAATCCTGTTTGATAGATCCACCTTTTCTTTATTTTTTTAAAGTCTTTATTTGTGAATTTCCCATCCATTTGTGGTCGAGTGTGACTCCTTAAACCTGGAGTAGGGGCTGACAGTTCCCCGTAGGAAACATTTCCAGCTGTACAGTGTCAGCTGGCAGTATAAAGCCCCTCTGAGTGGTGTCCTGCCGGTGGGAATGGCTGGATGCTCCTGGGGCTCCGTCAGGCCCTGCTGGCTGGGAATTGGAGCTGGAAACCCAGGATTGTTCTGTGCCCTCTTTGCCTCGCTGTGCTGCCGCTCTGCAGCCCTGCGGGGGACCAGGGTTCCCTTTCATTCTCCTTGCCCCTCCAGAGGGATGGAAATCTCTGGATACATCCCTTACAAAACAGTTTAATGCCCTCGTTGGAATTCCTGAAGTTGTCCTGAGTTGAAGGGCAGAGTTCGGGGGGGAGGAGCCCCGAGCTCGGAAGTTCAGCTGAGCCCGTGTTTACACGGGTGAAATATGTAAACACTTCTTTTTCCCCAAATATAGGGCTTTTTGCCTTGGCTGCCGGCCCGGTGTTTAGAGAAGGCAGTTCTGTAAATGACAGCCCTAATAATGAAGCTGCTGTTTGCTGCTGGCCGGGGCCGCTCCAGAGCCCGGCGTGCGGGGGGTTCCTGCGAGAGCGGCGCCTCCGAGGAGGAGACGGAGGGAACCCGGAATCAGACATTAGGGAGAATCCCCCACGAGAAAGGCGAGATCTGGAATGAAGGGGTTTGGTGTTCCAGGGGACCTCTGGGGCAGAGCTGCCTGTCCAGGGCCGCATCGCGTTGGGGTTTGGCCGTCCCAATGGTCGGAGCCTCCACAGCTTCTCTGGGCAACTTGTGCCAGTCGGGGCCACCACAGGAGACATCTCTGTAAACTGTTCATGGACCGGACCCAGCCCAGACCGCGTTCCATCGTAGATGAAAATGGCTTCAAGTGGCACTGGGGGAAGTTTGGGTTGGATATTGAGGAAATTCCTTCTTGGGGTAGGGCTGTCCAGCCCTGGCACAGCTGCCCTGGGCAGAGGTGGAGTCCCGGTCCCTGGAAGGGTTTAGAAGCCGCATGGATGTGGCAGCTGGGATGTGGGTCAGTGGTGGCATTGGCACTGCTGGGCAATGGTTGGACTCGGTGCTGAGGGCTTTTCCAACCTCAGCGGTTCTGCGGTTCTATGAAATTCCAGCTCTTCCTCTCCTGTAGCACTTAAACAGAACTGTCTGCTGGTGACAGGGGTGGCGGCACCCCTGGGGTGGCAGCGGGACCCCCGAGCAGGCTGATGAAAGGACATTGCAAAGGGGCTTTGCTGGGGGACAGAGCCCCGGGGCGGGGGGTGTGAGTGGGGAACAGTGGCCGGGGGGAGATGTAGAGCTGGGAGAAGGGATTTAAAGCTGTGTTGGTGAGCCCAGGTTACTGGGAGGGACAAGGGGCCCTTTGTTCTGCCCATTGGGAGTGATAGAGGGGAGATAAAACCGAGCCTGGAGGCACCAAAGGGCGGGATGGGGGGACTGGAGGAGCTTTAAGGTCCCTTCCCACCCAACCACTGGATGGTTTTGTAGTATGATCTTTAGGCTTAATCTCCCATGGTCGGGGGAAGGAGGCTGGCCCTGGCCTTGGTTCCTGCATTTTGGGTATTTTGGGGCTGCAGCCTGTGGAGATAACAGGGAGGGGAACGGCCCATCCCGGCTGCTGAAACCTCAGGACCATTCTGTTATCAGCTCAGGGTCTTCTGCTGATTAAATCACTCCTGATGTATGTTCAAGCTCTTTCTTGCCTTGTTGAAAACTCCAAATTCCTCCCTCTTTTTGTTTTGATCACCGTTGATGGTGTACTTTGTTATCAGCACCTGGCAGCCCTTGCACTCATTGTTTTATTGGTCTTTCTGCTGCTTTAGTCAGTCTTCAGTCCTGGCAGTTTTGCTTCAAATACCCAAGGGTTGTCCTTGTGCTGGCAAGAAATCCTGGGCCAGATCCCCTCAGTTCTGGACCCCCTCAACCCTTCATCCCTTCAGATCTTGTTCCCTGAACGCTGGATGAGCCCCTCGGGCACACAGAGTTCAAGGCTCAGGAGTTCTGTGTTCAAGAGAGTGTTAATCTGAACAAACTCACTTTGTTTTATAGTAACACGACCTTCCCTCCCCATAATCTGAACTTTGCCACAGTGCTGCCATGTTCTTCGCTGGAATAATAAGCACAGGCTCGGAACAAGATAATCTTGTAATATTTTGGGAGGTATCTTTTAGCCTGGCTTCATTTTTCCTTCTGGAGCGCTTTCCAAAGGCAGCATAAATACAATGACCATCCTGTGTTCCTGCCCGCTGCCCCGGGGATGGCGGGGAGGGATCAGTGCAGAGAGGCCGAGCCCAAAGTCCTGAGCTCGTTCTGCAGTGACTGTGGAGAACACTTGGAGGGTGGGAGAGGAAACCCAGCTCTGTTCAGATCAACCTCAGGGC
Source organism: Sclerurus mexicanus (assembly GCA_013396755.1). NCBI lineage: Eukaryota > Metazoa > Chordata > Aves > Passeriformes > Furnariidae > Sclerurus > Sclerurus mexicanus. Next base: position 93,726 of record VWZF01001383.1, read on the forward strand.
AGCCCAGTTTTTCCCAGGTCCAGCACAGGCTCCACGAGTCCAGGTGTCCCTTATTGCCACCGGCAGCTGGCCAGGAGTGGTGTGGGGAGAGGACAGCCCTGCCAGGCTGGGAAAGGGAGCGCCTTCCCAGTGCACTCACTGGTTTGGTCACTAGTTCTGGACTCCCCCAGCCATGCAGATGGTGTGGAATAAAGTTCCTGAGGTTCAGGAAGCAGCAGGACACCAGCCTGGCCTCTACAGGAGGCTCCATCATTGTCCAGGTCATCTTATAGGTGGGAAGCCATTCCCCCCTGTCCTGTCCCTCCATCCCTTGTCCCCAGTCCCTCTCCAGCTCTCCTGGAGCCCCTTTAGGCACTGGAAGGGGCTCTCAGGTCTCCCTGGAGCCTTCTCCTCTCCAGGTGAACCCCCCCAGCTCTCCCAGGCTGTCTCCAGACAGAGGGGCTCCAGCCCTGGAGCATCTCCATGGCCTCCTCTGGATGCCCCATCCATTCCCTCCGGTGTAGGGCACACGTTGCCAGCCAGCAGTGCCGTACAAGGGCTGGATCAGCCATGTTTGGTGCTGGCATGGACTCGGGACTGCAGCAAAATTTAGATTGTTAGTCTTGAAAACTAGACAAATATGTGAAAACCAGCCAGAGAAGCCCGTTCCATAATCAGGAAGGAGGGAACTGTTTTAATTGACGTGTTTTATAAACATACAACTCTTCCTCCCAGAACGTTCCCAGCTGGATCTGGTGCCAACACTAACAACTTCTAAGTGAGAAATGGAGCTCGAGAAGCTCTTCCCCTGTGGGCAGGAGCCAGACCCTACTGGGAGAGCTGCCCCAGGAGCAGCGGGGTGGTGGGAATGCTGGAGAGATTGGTGTGGAGAGGAGCAGCCTTGCCCTGCCCTTTGCTGGCAGGGGCTGTAGGGCTGCGGTGGCTGCACAGGGCCTGCTGTGGCCCCATCCCTGGGAGTGTCCCTGTCGTGCTCCCTGGCTGCTTTCCCGTTCCACAGGGAGCTCTTGGGGTCCTGGTTTGCACTAGTGTGGTGTCCCGGTGCCTCACTGGTTTGCCCTGGTGTGTGTCCCAGTGCCTTACTGGTTTGCCCTGGTGTGTGTCCCAGTGCCACACCGGTCTGCCCTGGTGTGTGTCCTGGTGCCTCACTGGTTTGCCCTGGTTTGCCCTGGTGTGTGTCCCGGAGCCTCACTGGTTTGCCCTGGTTTGCCCTGGTGTGTGTCCTGGTGCCTCACTGGTTTGCACTGGTTTGCCCTGGTGCGTGTCCCGGAGCCTCACTGCCGTGTCCCCCCAGAGTTCTGCCGCATCGACAAGCCGCTGTGCCACGACGAGGACGAGCAGCTCAGCTTCGAGGCCGTTCGCAACATCCACAAGCAGATGGACGACGACGCCAACGGCAACGTGGACGTGGAGGAGAGCGATGAGGTCAGTGCCAGGGGCTTCCCTGGGCCCCGTGGGCAGGGGCTGCTCCTCTCTGCCAGTGCTCGAGTGGCCGGTGCCCGGAACTGGGGTGTGCCAGCTCTGAGGGGTTGGCGCTTCTCTCCTCGTGGCGGAGGAATCCACGTGCCAGCTTGAGCCAAGGGCTGATCCAAACAGTGCTTTGCCACCGTCATCTCTGGTGTCTGGGGCTTTTCCTCACTGCTGGGGGTTTTTAACCACTTTGTTGTTGTCCAGAGAAACTGTGGCTGCCCCATCCCTGGGAGTGTCCCAGGCCAGGTTGGACGGGGCTTGGAGCAACCTGGGCTGGTGGAAGGTGTCCCTGCCCATGGCAGGGGGTGGCACTGGATGGGCTTTAAGGTTTGTCCCAACTGGAGCCTTCTGTGATTCCATGATCTTCTACACACAAGGTATTATCCGTTTATTCCAACACAGAATGACAAGGATGTTGGTTTACGTGATTGTTGTTATTTAATTCCCTTTTCAGTTTTGGGGTTGGGAAACAACTCTGAATTCTGATAAAGCCTGCATGTCACTGGGAGCAAACACACTGGCTGCTGCCTGCTTCACATTACCATGTTAGGCCAGGCTGAATGGGGCTCTGAGCAACCCAGTCTAGTGGAAGATGTCCCTGTCCATGATCTTTGAGGTCCTTTCCCACCCAAACTGTTCCATGATTCCACGTTTACTGCATTCTTCCACCACTCACCTCAAACAGTTCCAGTCTGTGTGCTCACTACTGCAAAAGGAGCAGCTTTCTGTTGTTTGGCTGAGACCTTCATTGCAGAGAAATGAAGTTGTTGTTCTTTGTTTACACGAGCACCAATGGAAAGAGGAGCCTGCTGGAAGAGGGAAAGCTGTTTGTTTGTAGTGTTGCCTCAGTTGCAGTGGGGGCTCATTCACAGGACTCTGTTCGAGGTGAGGAATTCTGTCTTCCAAGGAAAACTGGCATCTAAACTGGAAAGTGTTGGAAGCTGAAAGAAAGCACATGGAGGAAGGGATCTGCTGCCACTCACAGGCAGTTTGCAGTCCCAGGGCACAGAATCCCAGACGGGTTTGTGTCGGGAGGGACCTCAAAGCCCGTCCAGTGCCACCCCCTACCATGGGCAGGGACACCTTCCACCAGCCCAGGTTGCTCCAAGCCCTGTCCAGCCTGGCCTTGGACACTTCCAGGGATCCAGGGGCAGCCACAGCTTCTCTGGGCAGCCTGCGTCAGGGTCTCATCACCCTCCCAAGGAAGGATTCCTTCCCAATATCCCATCTATCCCTGCCCTCTGGCAGTGGGAAGCCATTCCCCCTTGTCCTTTCCCTCCAGATCCTTGCCCAAAGTCCCTCTTCAGCTCTCCCGGAGTCCCTTTGGGCACTGGAAGAGGGTTCCTCACATAAAGAATTTACCCTCACAGGAGTGAAATCTCCCACCAAACTACCAGCTCAGTTTGTTGGGCAAATCCAGCCATCCTGATGGCCCTTGGGAGTGGTGGTGTTCCCTGGGAACACAGCACAGCCCCACGTGGCGGGAGCTGCTGGAGTTGGGCGGCTGTTCCTGGGTTGCAGTGCCATTCCCTCTGCCTCAATCCCACTTGATGGAGGAATGGAATCAAATGAAAAGCTTCCGGCTGCAGTTCCTCAGGTGAGGTGTTTTCCCTGGAGGCACTTCCTTGCTCTGCTGGAGCTGCAGCTCAGCCTCTCCCACCAGCTCCTGGGGCAGCCTTGGAGTTCACTCTGTGTGTGCTGCTCCCCTGGCACTAAATTAGGAGTAAGCCTCATGTTCTTAGGGTTGGGCACAGCTGGCAATTTTATGTCTCTCTGAGCAAGTCTTGCCCTCACTCTTGATGAGTAGTTGAGCTCCTGGTAAAAACACTCCCTGGAATGTCTGCTCAGAGCTTTGGCACAGAGACACTGCCATGGGGTGAGCAATTAAATGGATTTTCCTCAAAGGCTCCAGAATTGCTGCCCTGGTGCCGGTACAGCCGCTCTTCCAACCCCTCCGAGCTGGATCCGGATGTCGCTGAGCCCTGGCAGTGCCGATCCTGCTCCAGCAGCTCCTCTGCTTTTAGGAGAGCAACAGGGCTGGGGAAGGGGCTGGAGCAGCAGGAGGGGCTGAGGGAGCTGGGGGGCTCAGCCTGGAGAAAAGGAGGCTCAGGGGGGACCTTTTGGCTCTGCAACTCCGTGCCAGGAGGGGGGAGTGGAGGGTGAAGCTGGAAGGAGGTGGGTTGGGCTCTAGTCCTAGGGAACAAGGGACAGGACAAGAGGAAACGGCCTCAGGCTGTGCCAGGGGAGGGTCAGGTTGGATACTGAGAAAATTCCTTCCTGGAAAGGGCTGCCCAGCCCTGGCACAGCTGCTCAGGACAGTGGTGGAGTCACATCCCTGGTGGGGTTTAACATCTCTGTGGAAGTGGTGCTTGGAGACATGGTCAGTGGTGGCCTTGGCAGTGCTGGGGAAGGGTTGGACTCGTGGACTCTGGGGGCGTTTCCCCCCTCAGTGATTCCATATGTGCATTGTCCCTCCCTCCACACTGGAAGCAGAGCTGTGGGATGGTGTTGCAGGTTTGGGGTGTCCCTGCTGGGACTCCTGGCAGTGTCCCTTGCCTGGGTGTTCCCAGTTCTCTCCCCTTAGTTTCCCCCTGACTGTACCAGTTGCCACCTCTTCATTCTTTGCTTCTGCTTCCAGAGACAGGGACTCCCTGGCACTGGCATGTGCCAGCTCCCTCTGCTCATCCCAATGGGATTCATTGCTGGTCCCTTCCCGAGTGCCCCACAGGAAGGTGCCTGAACACTGCCCTGGGGTCAACTACTGCTTCCATCATCTTTAGAGTCATTCTCCAAGCTCTTGGGGACAGGAATTGTGTCAGAATAGTTTTTTGGGAATTCTGCTTCCCAGCAGAAGGTGGTGGTTCACGTTAAGGAATGAAGGACATGGTGGTGTCTCTGTTTAAGGGAAAAAATGTTTTCCTGGTCCCGCTGTTGGTTGTGGGGAGGCTGAAGAAGGAGATGAAAGTGTGATTTTTCATCAGGTCTGGTTCCTGCAGAAGTTTGTTTTGGTTAATTGAGACACAGCCCTGGCACAGAGATGCTGCCGTGGCACGAGCAATTAAATGGATTTTTCTGAAAGGCTCCAGAATTGCTGTCCTGACCCGGGGCAGCACTTTGCACTTGGCCTTGTTGGGTTCACAGTCGGACTCAAAGGTTCTAGAAGTCTTCCCCAACCTCAGTGATTCCATGTCCCTGTGATTCTATACATGCAGTTGCTGTTTTACTTCTGCTAAGCTTGAAGCTTTTATTCAAGTTGCATTAAATTCACCTTTCAATAGGCTCTGAAGCCACTGAATCTGGTATTTCAGGAATGTCCCTCCCTGAGCCAGCTCCTGTTGGGTTCTCCCGGTCAAGGTTATCACTCTGGCCCCACATGGACCCTGTAGTCAGGTTTAACTGCATGTGCAGCGGGACAGCTGCCGGGGGATTATTGGGAAGAATGCAGGAGGCTCAAATTTAAACCTTTTATGGGGTTCATGGAATCCCAGGATGGTTTGAGTTGGAAGAGACCCTAAAGCCCATCCAGTGCCACCCACTGCCATGGGCAGGGACACCTTCCACTAGCCCAGGTTGCTCCAAGCCCCGTCCAACCTGGCCTTGGACACTGCCAGGGATGGGCATTTTCCTGGTTGGTTGAGAACTTTGTGTTTTCATTTATTATTTTCTCCCCTTCTCTTTGGAATTTAGTTATGGGAATGTTTTGTTTGGATTGAAAGCCCTGACTGGGCAGAAATGGAGACACAGACAACTGTGGTTTTAAAATATCCAAATTATAGGTGGAATTTTGTCCCACAACTTCACATTGTCCATAAATCATCATTACTGTTTTCTTTCTGGGAAGTGAGTTTTCATTGAAGTTTCAGATGACATCAGTGGCCTCAATTATAAATGAAAGAACTTTCCCTCATGGAGAAATCTTCTAAATAGGGATCTATTTCTGCCCTCCATGCTCACTCCAAAGGCAGCTCTGGCTCTTTGGGATGTAGGTTCCCAGTGGCTCTCAGATGCTCTGATCCTGCTTCCCTGAGGAAACAAGGTTTGTGTTGCTGCTCCGTTGGTCTCTGGCTCCTCTCCGCCCCTGATCCCAGTGCCCGGGGTCCCTGGGCAGGAAGAGGCCTTGGAGACAGGAGTTTTCTGTATTTTATTGGAGTTGATGGCTCAGGGAAGCTGTTAAAATCGGGAGCACAGGGAGCTCTGCCGGCACACGGCCCATCTGGCCCTTGGCGCCGGCACAGCCGGGAGCTGGTGCTGGGGAGGGGGGGTGGGCACAGATCCAGGGATGTGGGAGGGATGGGAAGGTTTGAAAAATCATTTCAGTAGTTGCAGTTTCTGCAGATAGAAAACCACAGAAAACAGAGCACAAGGAGAGTTTGGACGATGTTCTCAGGGACATGGTGGGGTTGTTGGGGTGTCCTGTGCGGGTCCGGGGATCGGACTGGATGATCCTTGTGGGTCCTTTCCAACTCGGGCTATGCTGATATGTGGTTCTATGAAAAAAAACTCCAGAAAATCCCATTTCATGGATCTGCTCGTTTCTGAGTGTGCCTTCAGCCAACAAGTTTGTCGAGGTCCCTCTGCAGCTCTCCTGGAGCCCCTGTAGGCACTGGAAGGGGCTCTCAGGTGTCCCTGGAGCCTTCTCTTCTCCAGGTGAGCACCCCCAGCTCTCCCAGCCCTTCCCAGAGCAGAGGGGCTCCAGCCCTTGGGGCATCTCTGTGGCCTCCTCTGGACTCGCTCCAGCAGCTCCATGTCCTCCTGATGCAGGAAGCCCCAGAGCATCACCATCAGCATTCCCAAGCCAAGTGTTCCCACAGCGATCCCAGCTCAGCCGGGCTGTGTTTTGTAGCTGGGGTTCTGTTCCCGCTGCTTTTGGCTGCTTTGCCTGGGGATTGTCTTTCCCTGCACTTGGGGGAAACTCCGGGCTGACTCACTTTCCTTCTGTTCTTGTGGATTTGCAGCCTGGCCAAGGCTGGGATGGTCTTGATGGGATCTCTGGAGATGGTCCCTGTGGGACCCTGGAGATGCTGGACCAGGCCCAGCCCAGGACTCGCAGTTTTGGGTGTCTCTGGACTGGGATCAGTGGGATCTTTTAACACTTGGAAGTGCTGCTTTTTAGTGGTTTGCAAGTAGGTCAGCATGTTGTGCAGTGGTTCTTGTGCCTGGGGTTTGGACCATCTGGGAGACTTGGAGCAACCTGGTCTAGTGGAAGGTGTCCCTGCCCATGGTAGGGGATGAGACTGGATGGGCTTTAAGGTCCCTCCCAACCCAAACCATTCTGTGATTCTTTTCCCCAGAAGGTACACATGGAAAATCTGCTTTAAGGTCTCCTTGGACTTTGGTGGGAGCAGCCCAGCTCCTGCATCCCCATCCTGCATCCTCCTTCCCATCATTTACTGGGACGTTCTCCCCTCCCTCGGCTCCGTCCCCTCCGTCAGTCCTTGGGGGTTTGTTTTGGGATCGTGCCCTGAAGGGAAGCTGAAGGGATCACTTTTCCTCTCTGTGCTCCCCAGGCTAAATATACCGAGCAGCAGCTGATCCCAGAGCCGGTGACACGGTGACATTGCTGCGTTCCCGCTCGGTCACGAGGGGACCGGCCGGGAGGGCGACAGCGTCTCCGCTCCGGACACGGACTGGCACGGCCAGAGACCCCAGTGACAGTGGGCTGCCCTGCTGGAAATGTCTTTGTCCCGACCTTCCCCGTTTTCCACGCTTCCTGCAAGGCGGGAAGGGCTGCAGCAGCCTTGGGGCGGCCGAGGCCAGGGAGCAGAGAGGCCCCGGGCTGGAGCTGCCGGGACCTTGGATGGCCTCGGCAGCACCTGCAGTGGATTTGCTGGGAGCCTGGAATGTTAAGGCTGTCCCAGAACTTTTTCCTGCGCTGTCTGATGTCAAAGCACCATCTCCAGAGGGCTTTTATGTGGATATAATCCCATTGCACACGGGAGAGCCGGGGGTGAAGCCACCTGCGTGAGGATCGTGCCCTGGGTGACGTGGGAGGGGGGAATGGGGAATTATCCCGTCATACGGATAATGGATTGTGATGGTTCTGCCAGTGGTGGATTTCACAGACTGGTGTGGGTTGGGGGGGACATTAAAGCCCACCCAGTGCCACGTTCTGCCAGGGCAGGGACACCTCCCACCAGCCCAGGCTGCTCCAAGCCCCGTCCAACCCAGCCTTGGACGCTCCCAGGGATCCAGGGGCAGCTGCAGCTGGGATATTTCTATTTATTTTTCAGTGGAATTCCCTCCCCTCCTGCCCATTGCATTTGTTCCAGCTTAGATTTGAAGGTGCAGGTCAAACCCATTAATGTTTTGGATTCTTCCTCAATGACATGAAGCTGTTTCCATTGTGCCATTTAGGTAGATTTTTGGAGAGATTATAATTCAAAGAAAAGTCTGGAATCCCAGAAAACAAGGTTATAATTATTTGTTACACCTAGTCCATATTAAAATTAATTTAACATATTTACTTACTGAGTGTTTCCTGGCTGGTCTTCCCAGGAACAGAAATCTCCAAGGGTGCTGCAGGGAATGTTCTTACCCAGTTTGATCTGTCAGTTTGGGCCAGCAGCTAAAAATATTTAGCTAATCATTGTATTAGAGAGACAGACATACATGTTTATGTGTGTTATTATAGATACAATAGTTTTATGTATAAACTAGTACTATGTATAAATAGATACCAAGTAAAAGCACATACATAAATATATTCTAGTATGGTTTATATTTATGTAATATATTTCTATAATATTCTATACCTCTAACAGAATTTTATATTTTTTAATTATTCCGATTTATTGGTACTTTCCCATACAAATTACTGTTATTCAGATTTTTTTAATGCTTCTCATCCCTCTAAAAGATGAACCAAAGCCTAATCCTGCTGTTTATTCCTCTCCTAGTTCTTGAGGGAGGACTTGAATTACCACGACCCAGCAGTCAAGCATAGCACCTTCCATGGAGAGGACAAGCTTATCAGCGTGGAAGATCTTTGGAAGGCCTGGAAAACATCTGAAGGTAAAAAAAGGCCAAAAAAAGCCTTTCCCAACAGTGCCAGAGAGTTTGGATTTTGGATACTCTTGGGAGAGCTCCCAGGAGGAATGTGCTGCTGCTCTTCCTGCCTTGTACCGCTGCTCTCCTGGATTCCTTTTTCTGGGGTGGATTTTCAGGATTTCATCACTCCCAGACCCTTAATGCTGCACCTGAACGTGGCCATGAGGTTTCAGTCGTTTTGCTTCTCCACCCTGAAGGGGTGTGAAATAGAGCCAGATGTGGCCACTTCCAGGTTCTCTGTCAAACACCCAGTTTCAACTGGAATTTTAATAGGATGATAACATCCTAAATATTCAGTGGAGCTGTGGGGAGTTTTCCTATAGGTTGTGTTTTCCCTTCCCAAACCTTTCTGGGATTCTGCATGATGATCCCAAAGCTGTTTTTCTAGGACCAGATTCCCCATTCTGTAGACCTGGACAGGGATGTGCCAAAATTTCTTGCCCAGAGCACTCACAAGTGGCATGGCCTGCCCTGAGCAGGGGGGGAGTCACATTCCTGGAGGGATTTAACAGCCCTGTGGCACTTGGGGACACAGGTCAGTGGTGACCTTGGCAGTGCTGGGGCGTGGTTGGACTCGGTGGTCTCCGAGACTTTTCCACCCTCAAGGATCCTGTGACCTCGTGGCTCTGAGGAGTCGCTGTGTCTCCTGTGTCCCAGGAACACTCCTGTAAGAAACATTTATCCCATTACACGGCTGTTTACAGATGGCTTTGCCTGGAGTATATTTTAGTGTCAGCTGGGAAAGGGTAGAAATCATTAAGGGATGGAGGAGAACATCCCATGATACTGCCCAGGCCCCTTAATTGCTGAGCTGCTTCACCCCTCTCCTGCTCCTGGCACACGGACCTGCCACGTCTTTGGCAGAGCCGCTCTGGCATAACAGTTTCCCAGGGATGGCCTTAGTTCCTGCTCTTCTTTTCCTGTTTGTCATCCTGTAGATCTGGCTGATAAAATAAGTTTCTAAAGGATGGTCTGATATCCTGGAATCACAGAAGGTTTGGGTTGGAAGGGACCTTAAAGCCCATCTCGTTCCACCCCCTGCCATGGGCAGGGACACCTTCCACCAGTCCAGGTTGCTCCAAGCCCCGTCCAGTCTGGCCTTGGACACTTGTAGGGATATATGGAGCCTAATCTTGGAGCTTGAACTTCAGTCTTAAAACTGGAATGGGGCTGCAGGAAAGGTCTGCTCCCTCCTGTGGGTGTGAGAAGCCTCTGTGAAGGGACAGCGATGCTCATTGCAGCTGTTTCCAAGCCCTTGCTTTTCCTCCCTTCCATTGATGCTGTTCCTGGACACCTGTGGAAAATAAAAGTTTCTTCTGCCCCTTAAATATCCAAAAATACAAAGGCTGTGATGCCCTTACAAGGTGCTGGGCCTGACAGATGAAGCCCTGGGTGAGCTTCTACCCAGCTATGGAAGTACCAGATCAGCCCACCTTGTCAGGGCAGGGACCTGCTCATCTTGTGCATGCTACCAACTTGATTCTCAGGAATTTCCTTCCAAAATAAACACCCCTGGATGTGGAAGGCTAAAGTGAGAGCAGCTGGGGGGCTTCAGAGGAGCCTGGGGGCTGCTGGCCGGGGGAACGCGGCTTTGGCCTCATGCCCTGGGACACCGCGCCAATGGTGCCACATCCAGGGAATGTGGCTCCTCCTGCCCCCTCCATCCTTAAAAACCTGCTTGTGCCCACAGCTACAGCTGTCCCCCAAGGTGTGGGACAGTGACCAAGAGTTGTAGGGAGCTCCCTGCAGCCAGGGCGGGTCGGTGGCCTCAGCTGTGCCACCCTGCAGGTGGGAGCCATTGTGCCAGTGTCTGTGGGGATGGCACCTCCCTTTGGAGCCCGTCTCATCCTGCCGGCACTCTCAGCTCTCCCAGCTCTTTCATCCCTCAGCTCCCTCCCAGCTCTCCCAGCTCCCTGTGAGGGTGTTGGACTCGCTGGAGCTCTTGGGAAGATGTTTCTCATACTTGTGTGCCAAGTCACTGTTGACATTTGGGCAGAGGCCCTGCAGTGCTGCCGCCCTGGGAGCCAGAGGAAATGGGCCTTTTCCTCCCTTGGCTGCGGGAGAGGGTGTGAAGGAGATGGATCGGGGATGTCAGCACCGTGGGAGGAGGTGGCTGTCAGCGGTGGGGGACTCCAAGCACAGCCCAGCCGGGGCTTGCTGGAGCCTGGGGAGGTGCTGCCGGAGCTCAGCTCAGGCTGAGCAAGGACAGAGCTTCCTAAATTGAGCTTAACAAAGCCCCTCTGTCCTATAAAAACACGTGCTGCACGATGATCCAATCAGGCCGGGTTGGACAGGGCTTGGAGCAAGCTGGGCTAGTGGAAGGTGTCCTTGCCCATGGCAGGGGTGGGACTGGATGGGCTTTAAGGTGCCTCCAGCCCAAACCAGTCAGAAATTCCATGACTCTGTGATCCCAGGGGTTCATTCCTGTCTGATAGCCCCAGGATGTTGCGACCCTACAGCTCACTGCAGGGAGCACATGTTTGAACTCTGTAGGGATTTTTTCCCTGAAGTTGGTGGGTGGGGGAATGTCTGGTGAAGTTCTGCTGTTGGTGTTGGATGATTTCAGGGGCTGAGTACCCATAATAAGCCATTTCCCTGTCCTGTGCCTCTCCTCAGTGTATAACTGGACAGTCGAAGAGGTGGTTCAGTGGCTCATCACCTACGTGGAGCTGCCCCAGTACGAGGAGACCTTCCGAAAGCTGCAGCTGAGCGGCCACGCCATGCCCAGGTCAGTGCCCATGTCCCTGTGAGCTCCCTGGGACGTGGCCAGGGGTGGCTCCTGACTTCACGTGTAATTCCTTGGCATGTGTGGAGCCAAGTCTGGTTCCTGTTCTGCTGCATTTGTGGAGTGAAAAGAGGGGAAATCTGGGTTACATATTGGGAAGAAATTCTTCCCTGTGAGGGTGGGCAGGCCCTGGCATGGGGTGCCCAGAGAAGCTGTGGCTGCCCCTGGATCCCTGGAAGTGTCCAAGGCCAGGCTGGATGGGGCTCAGAGCACCCTGGGCTGGTGGAAGGTGTCCGTGCCCATGGCAGGGATGGCACTGGGTGGGCTTTGAGGTCCCTTCCAGCCCAAATCATTCCATGATGCCAGGGTAAGAGAAACACTAGCTGTGAGTTGGTCTAAACTTGTAACAGGTTTGAAAAACCTCAACGCAGCTTTTTGGGTAAAGGTTCTTGTCCCTGAAAAAGGGGCTTTTAAACGGACTGGGAAGGAGAGATTATCTGGGAGTAAATCCCAGTTAAGTGGGAATAAAAGAGGGAGGTTTTAGAGGCAGCACATGGTGCCTCCACATTTCTTCCAAGGGAGAAGCACAGTTTATAGTCTGTGACACAGGATGGCAAAGGCAAGGGAGGTTTGCTGAAAAATTAACCATTGGTCAGTGGTAGGATACCAAAATGTCAGGTTTTGATGGGAAGTCGGTCCCTCGGGCTGTCAGGATTAATGAAATAGGCCGGGTCTTGTTTTTTCCTGCTCTCTCCCCGTCCCAAAGATGCTGCTGTAAACCCTTTCCTAGAGGTACCCTGGTCAGGGATGAAACATTGAGGGATTTCCTTTGTCCTGATAGCAGGGAGCCCTCAGGTCCTACTCCTGTGGTCTCCTTGTTCCCAGTTGTGGTCAGTCGTTAATCCAGGTGGATGTGACCACACCTGCTCTGTTTTCCACCCCTCTGTGCAGGCTGGCAGTGAACAACGTCACGATGATGGGGACTGTGCTCAAAATGACTGACCGGAGCCACCGGCAGAAGCTGCAGCTCAAAGCTCTGGACACGGTGCTCTTTGGGCCTCCTCTCTGTGAGTAACCAAATTCCAGGGCATGGGATCCTTAGGGTTGGAAAAGACACCCAAGGTCATCAAGTTCTTGGGCTCTTGATCCTGAGAATCTGTGTTTGCTCAGATTGGACAGGCCTGGGTGACCCAAACTGCCTCATGCAGCCTCACCCAGGGAAACCGTCGCAGTACGATTCCCTGGAGCAGGAACAGGTTGTCTCTCTGTTTGTGGGAGCAGCTCTGTAGCCCGGAGGCATCCTGGGCTGGCATTCCCAACTCCGGGAGCTGCTCCCAGCAGTGCAAACCTGCTTTCTTGCTGGGCTCTCCTGTGTCCATAGGGCAAAACGTTCCTGTCCTTTCTGTGGTGCTGATGGTGTGGGAGGTTTGAGGTGCTGTGCTGGAGGGCAGCGACCCTGCCTGGTCCCATGGGAGCTGCTGCCATTCCTGGGGTGTCCTGGGACTCCCTTGTGCCCAAGGGTGTCCTGAGTTCTGCAGGTGACTCAGGCTGGGGATGACCTGCCTCTGGAGCAGGCTGGGTGGGAAGGTTTTCAGGATGGCTGACATGAGGGGCTGGGCTCCTTTGATGCTCAGTCCAGGCTCAGTCCAGATCTCCAGCCCTCTGATGCCTATCTCAGAGTGCTCTGGGTGCTCGTTTTGCATCCCTTCCCTCTGGCTCTTGTCTGCTCCCAATTACAGGTGCTTTTGTCTCCCTCCCTCTCTGTCGTGGCTTTCCCTTGGGCTTTGATCAGGGAGGTGATCAGGGCTTGGCTCTGTGCAGGCAAGGGGGATTTTAGGGCAGGCTGTGCTGCCTGTGCATGATTTGAGTTCTCCCTGCACAGAATTCATCTTCCCCTTTTACTTTTGTGTCCCCAGTGCAGGAGGTTTGAAATGAAGGTGACAGTGCAAATGGGGTGAAATTCTGGCCCAGGAACTCCCCGAGCTGGATCTGCTGAGGGCCGGAGTTTGTAACCACTGAAAACATCTCTTGGTGCTTCCTCTGTTCTTGAAATGCATTTTTTTAAGCATCAGGTGCAGAATCCCAGGCTGGTTTGAGTGGGAAAGGACCTTAAGGCTTCTCTCGTTCCATCCCCTGCCATGTGCAGGGGCACCTTCCACTATCCCAGGTTGCTCCAAGCCCCGTCCAGCAGCAGCTCCAGCGATTCCTGTGCTGGGGGTGGAATTTTCCCAGCAGTTCCTGAATGTAAATGGCGAAATGAATGGCTTGTAATGGGTTGAGATTAATGGCTGTTCTCCCTGTTGTAGCTGTTCCGTTCCGCCCTGTAGCTCCTTTAGTTCTGGAATGAGCCTCCCTGGGTCACAGAGATGAAAGTGTTCAGTGAACCCTCCCGGTCAGGCTGCTCCAGAGCGTGAGGGCTGTCACAGACCTGGAATCCGTGTGCCTGGAAGTGTTCCAGGCCACCTTGGAGCAGCCTGGGCTGGTGGAAGGTGTCCCTGCCCATGGCTGGGGATGGGACTGGAGGAACTTTAAGGTCCCTCCTGACCCAACCCAGTGTGTGATTCGAAGACTGTACATATCTGGTATGTGAGTAGGGAAAATACAGTTTAAATCTGCAGCTGAAGTAGTAGAGATTTAACCCCTTCCAGAAGGTAAAATGTTCTGGTTTCTGGTCACCTGAATGGCTTTGTCTTCAGTCATGGTGAGAGGTTGTTTATCTAAAATAGTTCCTTCAGGAGTGGATTTCAAAACTCCTTTCACCAGCCACCAGCAATTGGCAGTTTTGGGAAGTGCTCGGTGACCTTTTAGGCTGCAGGAGCTGCTCTCCTGCCGTGATGGTGTGCTGGCTTTGGATACCTTCCTGCTCCAGCTCCTTTCCTCCAGGCAGGGGAGGTGGGAGAGGTGGGATTCTGGGGTCCCTCCTGCTGAGGGATTGACGCTGCTGGCACAGGGACATGGCACCCACGTTACAGGGTTTCGGGGCTTTGTCTCCTCTCCTGACGTTCTTGTTCACCTCAGGTATAAAAGCATTGACTCAAACTAGCCTGGATTGGAGCACCAGGACTCCTGCAGGCTCCTAAATCCAGAGACACACCGCTGTCCCTGGGCATTAGGGCGTGCAGACACGGAGCAGTTCCTGCTGCTGGGTGAGGCTTTTCTCATCCCAGGGCTGCACCGTTTGTTCTCTGATGTCTCCTGTGGCTCGTGGCAGAGGTTCAGCCACTACCATCTACTTTCCATCCTGGCCAGTTTCCATGCAGATCCATAGGCTCCTGCCATCCCACCCGGTGTGGATTCTGCTGCCAGACTCCAGACGTGCTGTTTGCTGCAGCAAACAGGTCTGACCACCCCAGCTCTGTAATTACTCCCGGTGCCAGGGAGTGTGGTGCAATTATAATCTAAGCAAGATGAAGTGATTCCTTCTTCTCTGTCCGTCCCTTTCGTGTCCTGTTCTATGCTTTCGGAACTCATCCAGCACAAAATAGGACAACTTCAGGTGAAACATGGAATCCCACACTGGTTTGGGTTTGGAGAAACCTCAAAGCCCACCCAGTGCCACCCCTGCCATGGGCAGGGACACCTTCCACCAGCCCAGGGTGCTCCAAGCCCGTCCAACCTGGCCTGGGATACTCCCAGGGATGGGAGAGGGAAGGGAAAACAGGAGAAACAGAGAAATAGGAGAGGGGAATTTCACAAAACAAGCAATAGAATTCAGAACAATAGATAATTTCAGCAGAAAGTAAAGTTAAATTTTGATTCTTAATAACTCTGAAGTGATGGAGACTGAGAGATTTGTTTCCTCACAGATGGCTCAAGGCACCATGGTGATAGTTTGGGGCTCACACAGGATTTTGTGCACTGGGTTGTCCATCCAGGCTACCATCTGTCCATCCATCCAGGGACTTGTCCTGGCCACCTCTCCAAAGACCAACAGTGGCACCTGTGTGGTGCCATGGGATTTCAGGAGAGGCTTCCATAGCCCCACATCCCAGGACAGGAGTCCACCAGGTGGGGTTTGTTCCACAGCTGGGCACAAGCTGTGAGGGTGGGGAGGCCCTGGCACAGGTTGCCCAGGGAAGTTCTGGATACCCCATTCCTGGAAGTGTTAAAGGCCATGTTAGACGGGGCTTGGAGCAACTGATAGAAACAATTCCTTTCCCTTCACCGTAGAACACGTGTTTTTGACAAGTCCTTTGAGCCCAGTTGAATCATTATTTGTTTAAAGCCGTAGGATTTCCTAAGCAAACACCAGCTGAATTTATCACCCTGAGATTTACCATCCACTCCAAATATTTACAATTCCCTGGATGGGGTTTGGATTACCTGCACCTTGGCTGAAAGGCAGCCCTGGCCCTTCCATGGGCTCCCCAGGGTCCTGCAGTGTTACCCTGTGCTTTGCTCATGGCATGTGCCAGAGGCACCTGGACATTCACATGGTGCTTCAGGTTTGGGAGCTCTGTAAGGAGGGACAACTGTGACCCTAAAAAGGCAGGAGCAGGAGGTGTGAGCAAGTCTGGCTGCTCTGATGGCCAGGGGAAATCAGGCCATCTATAAGTTTCTTTCCATAATTATCTCGGAGCTTCACTGGCAAATCAGACAGTTTTAGGGAGTCAAGAAAGGGCTGGGGCTGGATATAAACAGGGAATCAGAGACTGGGTTGGGTTGCAGGGAGCTTAAAGCCCATCCAGTGCCACCCCTGCCATGGGCAGGGACACCTTCCACCAGCCCAGGCTGCTCCAAGCCCCGTCCAACCTGGCCTTGGACACTTCCAGGGATCCAGGGGCAGCCACAGCTTCTCTGGGCACCCTGTGCCAGGGCCTGCCCACCCTCCCAGCCAGCAATTCCTTCCCAATATCCCACCCGTCCCTGCCCTCTGGCAGTGGGAAGCCATTCCCTGTGTCCTGTCCCTCCATCCCTTGTCCCCAGTCCCTCTCCAGCTCTCCTGGAGCCCCTTTAGGCACTGGAAGAGGCTCTCAGGTCTCCCCAGAGCCTTCTCTTCTCCAGGTGAGCATTCCCAGCTCTCCCAGCCTGTCTCCAGAGCAGAGGGGCTCCAGCCCCTGGAGCATCTTCATGGCCTGCCCTGCCCATGGCAGGAGGTGGGACTGGATGAGTTTTAAGGTCCCTCCCAAACCATTCCATGATTCCATGGTTCTACATTTACATTCCAGCTGAGTTTTCCTTACTTTCCTTACCCGCTTGCCGTGGGCAAGAGAAGATGCAGAGGAAGGATGCTCCGAGTGCTGACATGCTGTGGCCCAGTGTGCTTGGCCCTGGCACTGGGAGCAGCCGATGAATCAGGTCGAGGTGGGGCTGGCAGGGATTGCTCTGTGCAGCACCTGGACGTGCCTGAGCTCCGGGCCGGGGGTGGCTGTGCCAGCGGGGACGGAGAACAAAGCTATGGGTGGGTGGAACACAAAGCACCTGAACACGTCAGCCCCACAGTCCTCCGAAGGGAAAAGAAAAGGATTCAAAATCATGGATCTGCAGTGACTTGCCAGAATGTGCTCCTTAGGAAGAGGATGTTGTGATAATCCATCCGGGATGGGAAGCCGGCCCAGCGCTCACCTTGTTTATTTCTGTAGTGCTCAATTTGCACGGGAATGGTTTCAGAGGGATGGAGCTCTTGGGTGATGGATCACACGTGGTGTCCACCAGGAGGGAGATGGTGCTTGGGTGTCTGCTGGGTGTTGGGTAAAGGTTCTTCCCCTCTCCCTGCAGGGAAGCCCCTCCATCCCAGGCATCACCGTCCCCCCAGGTGTCGATCCAGTGTGGGGCTGCTGTGCAGCCCCTGAGCCCCGGAATTCCGTGCTGTGCTTTACCTTCCCTCCTCAGGTTTCCACCTCCCAGGGTTCTTCCAATGTCATTCATGTGTTTAGCTGTGATCAGAGAAGGGTTTGGCTTGGGGGGGGACCTTAAAGTCCATCTCATCAAGCCCCTGCCATGGACAAGGACACCTTCCACCAGCCCAGGCTGCTCCAAGCCCCATCCAACCTGGTCTGGGACACTCGCAGGGATCCAGGGGCAGCCACAGCTTCTCTGCCCAACCTGTGCCAGGGCCTGCCCACCCTCCCAGCCAAGATTTTCCCAATATCTGACGTGAATCTCCCCTCCTTGGGTATAAAACCAGCGGATATGAACGTTGAGTCACAGCTCATGTGACTGAGCTGCTCTTCGGTTTGTGGCTTTCTCAGCACACACTTGGGTGAGGGTTTGACAAATAGTTGCAGTAGAGAAAATGTGCTTGACTCTGTTGAGCTTTGTTTAGCACTTGAGCCCCCACTTACTTCCTCTCCTTCTCTCACATGCATCCACACCTTTTTTGAAGTATCTGTTGTAAAAGGGAGTTTCCACAGTGAGTTGTGCCTGATGGGAAGTTTGGCAACTTGACAGTTGGATGCTTGAGCTGCCCCATGTCTGGGATCACAGCTGCGTTCTTTCAGTTTATTCTTTCAAATTATTTTCTTCTTTGCTCTTACTGATCTTACTTATCTTTGTACTCACTGTTGCCTGTGCTGCCCTAGGAGAGCACAGCTCTTCTGGGGATTCCTCTGTGGAGTCTCCTCTATCACCTATTTCCAGCCAAATCAGATAAACATCTATGTAGCTCATTCCCTTTGTGAATCCTGTGCCACAGGTCCTTCTAGAACTGTCCCGAGTTCTCCTGTCACACTCTGGTGCAGGCAAAGGATTTTGGAGTCAGTCGTTGTGTTCCCTGGAGTTCAGGAGTGTCTCTGGTCTCTTCCAGTGACCCGTCACAACCACCTGAAGGACTTCATGCTGGTGGTGTCCATCGTCATCGGGGTGGGCGGCTGCTGGTTTGCCTACATCCAGAACCGCTACTCCAAGGAGCACATGAAGAAGATGATGAAGGACCTGGAGGGTCTCCACAGAGCTGAGCAGTCTCTCCACGACCTTCAGGAGCGGTAGGTTTTGTGTGTCCACCCAGCTGGAGCTCTCAGCTCTCACTTCTTCCTGCAAGGTCCTTATTCCTTTAGATGTTGGGAAATACTATTTTTAGCTGTTGTGATGCGTCTTACCAGAGTCAGTCCATTCCTGAGGGACCTGGAAAACCTGCCAGCAGCCTCTGGAGCTCCGGTGGGTGCTGGGCTTCTGCAGGGATTCACTTCCCAGGCTGTGTATAAAGGTGTGTGCTTGCTCACCTGGGTGTTCCTCCACAGAATCACAGAACCAAGGAATGGTTTGGATTGGGAGGGAGCTTAAAGCCCATCCAGTGCCACCCCTGCCATGGGCAGGAACACCTTCCACTAGTCCAGGGTGCTCCAAGCCCTGTCCAACCTGGCCTTGGACACATTCAGGGATCCAGGGGCAGCCACAGCTTCTCTGCCCAACCTGTGCCAGAGCCCACCCACACTCACAACCTAGAATTCCTTCCCAACACCCATCTAACCCTGCCCTCTGGTGGTTTCGCCTTGTCCTGTTCCTCCAGCCCCTTGTCCTATATCCTTCCCCGACTCTCCTGGAACCGTCTTAGGCACTGCAAGGGGCTCTGAGGTCTCCCTGGAGCCTTCTCTTCTCCAGGTGAACACCCCCAGCCCTCCCAGCCTGTCTCCAGAGCAGAGGGGCTCCAGCTCTCAGATCATCTCTGTGACCTCCTCTGGATTTGCTCCAGCAGCTCCACATCCTTCTGCTGTTGGAGCCCAGAGCTGGGGGCAGCTCTGCAGGTGGATCTCACCTGAGCAGGGCAGAGGGGCTGAGTCTCTCTGCAGGGGCTCCTCTTCCGACCCCACCGCTCCTTGGTTTGAATCATTCTCCTGTTTCCATTCAGTGCTTCCCGTGTGTTTCCCACATTTAATCCCAGCAGAGCAGTGACATTTCCCCCAGTGGCAGCAGAGTGGTTTCTGCTCCCAGCGTGGCTCAGGCTGCAGGTGTATCAGGATCCCCAATCCCTGGAATTACCCTGGAAATCTGTCCCTGGAGGGTAAGATGAGCCTCTCCCAGGTGCTCGAGGAAATCCAGCTCGTGTGGAATTTGTTATCCAAGGTTGATTCACCTTGGATTTTGATGGAGAGAAAGCATATTGAAAGAGTGGGAACAATCAGAGGAATTACACATCCCCTCTTGAATTTTGGGAGCTGTGTTGAGAAGCGATACCTGAATCCAGGAGTCTTGCTTGGAAAGAATGAAAAATACTTTTGGAGGATTAAACAGGAATATCTGAACTTCAGGCATACAGATCAAAATCTGCAGTCTCGGGAATGGGACCTCCACTCCCAGGAACTATTGCAATGGTTGCAGCAAAGCTGCTGGTCAGAGAACGTGCTGCAAGAGATGCCCTGGACATGGATCTTCTGGGACAGAGAGGAGCCTTCACCCCGGTGACGAGAAACCCCTGGGGTGTTTGGGCAGTGAGATACTTTAAGGGCAGATTTAGCAAATGGCAGAGATGGATAGTCTGGGGCTGGAGCTGTTTCCCATGAGGTTTGAGGGTAGTTTTGGAGGATAGACTTTGATTTGGCTGCCACATAAACTGATTGAGACATTCCCAGGGGCTTCTTGGAACACAGAGCGCAATCCCAGATCCCCATCCTGGCCAGTCATGGGGAAGCAACAAGCACCAGGATCCTGAGGATGTCTGGCTGCAGAGCTGCCAACAGCCCGGTTTGTGGAATCTGTGCAAGGTACCCCAGGACTGCAGCCTGATTTCTTGTCCATGCGCTCGTGACATCCTCACGGAATTGTCCCACCTGTGGGTGCTGCTGGAAAGGTTCCTCTTCCTCCATGTGATGGCACCAGTTGGTGTCTGTGAAAAAAGCAAACACCTAAGAGCACCCAGGGGATGGTGCCACACTGGACGCATTCCCCTGGCAGTGCCACAGCAGTGTGACCTGATTTGTGACCTGGAGATAAAGTGCATTTCTCCTCTGCTGGTTCCACAGAGCTTCCCGGAGCTTTGTGTTACAGGTTGGAAATACTCCCAAAGAAGGATTGTTTTATTTTTCCTGCATCCAGAAGGACATACGAGTCCCTTCTTCACATCCATCTCCTGGAGCAACACCAGTGTGTCCAGGCCAGGAGGTCTTGGCGTGGTGTCACCACAGAGCTCCAAATGCCGGGGGGCTGCTGGGATTGTGCCTGTGGGGAGTGACCTTGGGACCTGCTGCCGAGGGCAGAGCCTCGTAAACAAATAGATGTTCTTGGGAAGGTCTTGACTTCCGATGGGAAGAAACACAAAACCACTTGTACTCAGCTTAGCTCAAGCCTGAAGCCTTAAGCCAGAGCAGCTGGGAGGGCTCGTCCTCCCCCGAGGGCACCGAGCGGGAGCTCAAGGGGCGGGAGGTGAATTGGGGACCTCCTGAGGCCTCCTGGGGGGAAAATGCTTCATTTCCTCGTTCTTGGCCCCAGTGAGGTTCGGTTCTGGTCCTCAGCCACTGTAGAAACATCAAAACCCTGGACAGTGCCAGTTCTGCTGGAATTGTGGACAAGTTGCTCTAGAATTCTGCTCAGCAGCTTCTTTTCCAGAGCTTGAAGGCCCCTCCTTTCCAGGCTGAGTGAAGCTCAGTGCCAGACAGACCTCGGGAAGGCACAGGGTGCCTCTCCAATGCCTGTTGCTGTGATTTGCTGAGCAGCTCAGAAATGGTTTGGACGAGTTGAGAATATTGATACCAAACACTGAGTTTTATTCATCTTCAAAATACCTTTGAGAACATCCTCCAGCAGTGACACTTGCCAGTCCATTAAATGACTCATCGAGATGGAGAAGTTCATGTCTTGGCACATCCTACTGATGGCTGAATGTGTGGGAAGGTCTGTATTGAAGAGGTATGGATTGTATGGAAAATCAGCACCTGGATTGGGAGCCCCCAGGGGGCTCAGAGAAGCTGTGGCTGCCCCATCCCTGGAAGTGTCCAAGGCCAGGTTGGAGCAATGTGGGCTGGTGGAAGGTGTCCCTGCCAATGGCAGGGGTTAGCACTGGATGGGCTTTGAGGTCCCTTCCCACCCAAACCAGTCTGGGATTCTGTGACTGAGGGACAAGTGACACAGGTTTCATGATGGGAGAGGCTGCTCTTGGCCATCAAGCCAGGATGGCGACTCCAAGGTATTATTCTTTAAGGATCTGAGGGACACTTCCAATCCAACCACCCTTGTCCTTGACAGAGCTCTGGGTCTCTCTTAACTTCCCTTTGGGAATGCTCTTGGCCAGTGTTATCTTTCCCTTGGCACAGGGAACACTCAGATGCTCCTGAGAGTCTCTCTGCCCTGAGCCACCCCTGACTTTGCTGGTCCAGTTACTGCCCCACCACCCTCACAGGCCCTGCTGGGAGCCCCACGGTGGGTCAGAACCTTACTTAAGATCCCACCAGTCAGTGCAGAGCCAGGCTTTCCTTGTTGCCACCACTTCCTAGATGTTGCCGTATATAATTCCTATGGAATTAATCCTGTCATGAGGAAAAATCAGAACTTCCAGGCAAGATTAAGACGTGTCTGAATTTGAAGGCTTTTGGGAAGGGAACATGGAGCCATCCTGTCTGGGTGGTCAGACCTGCTCAGGCAGATCTGCCCCTCTTTTTTTATTCAAAGTTTTCTCTTTTGGGAAACACCAAAAATTCGACTTAATACGAGGTTTATTAAAGGAAATCCGGATGTGCTTTGGAAAATGAAGAAAATGCATCTTGAGTATTTAATCAATGAAATTGCCGCCTGCTCAGCTTTATTCATTTCTTCCCGAGCACAGTGAGCTTTGTCCTTGCCTTCCCAGGTGTCTGTTGACATGAGCATGGAGCAGATGAGAGCAGGGCTGGGCTGGGCCAGGGTGGACAGCCCCTGCCCCAGGGGCTCCTTCCAGCCCAGCACTGGCCCTGGGTCCCTGTGTGTTCCAGGCTCCAGAAGGCGCAGGAGGAGCATCGCTCTGTGGAGGTGGAGAAGGTGCACCTGGAGAAGAAGCTGCAGGACGAGATCAGCATCGCCAAGCAGGAGGCACATCGGCTGCGGGAGCTGCGCGAGGGCACCGAGAACGAGCTGAGCCGGCAGAAATACGCTGAGCAGGAGCTGGAGCAGGTGAGGGGACACCTGGGGGATGCACCTCCACAGGAGAAGTGTCAGCAAGGCCAGAGGGGGCTTCCTCACTCAGAAATCATGGAAATATGGAACATTTGGGTTGAGAGGGACCTTAAAGCCCATCCCTTCCCGCCCCCTGCCATGGGCAGGGACACCTTCCACCAGCCCAGGTTGCTCCAAGCCCCGTCCAACCTGGCCTGGGACACTTCCAGGGATCCAGGGGCAGCC
>VWZF01001383.1:116213-135595 GCA_013396755.1 Sclerurus mexicanus
CAGCACCCCCAGGCCCTTCTCCCCAGGCCTGCTCCCAGTCTTTTCTCCCCAGCCTGGATTTGTGCTGGGATTACCCCAACCCAGGGGCAGCACCTGTACTTGGCCCTGCTGAGCTCCATGAGGTTGGCACAGTCCCACCTTTCCAGCCTGTCCCGGCCCCTCTGGATGCCCCATCCCTTCTCTCCAGCCTGGACTGCACCACACAGCTCACCAGATGTGCTGGGGGTGCCCTCGGTTGCCGTGTCTGTGTCACTGACGCAGACAGGTCGCAGTGCTGGCCCCAGTGCTGGCTCCCAGGGAACACCTCACTGCTCTGCACCATCCATGACTCTGGTGATGTTCTGGTTACTCTGCTCTTCTGCCTTTGTTCTCCCACTGCCCTCCGTGAGGAACAACCCAAGGATGTCCTCCCTGCTCCCCGTTACACGTCCCAGTTGCTGTCCCAGTGCTGCCCTTGCTGCACCCTCTGGGGCTTCTGTCTCCCCCTCCAAGCCATAAGCTCTATCTTTTTTTGTACCCGTGGTTTTAGGAAAGATTTAGGATGAATCTGGTTGTGCTTTCCCTGTTTTCTTGTGGGTCAGAGAAGTGTACGAAGTTTGGGTTGGAAAAGCCCTTGGAGAGCATTGAGTGCCACCCTTCCCCAGCACTGCCAAGGCCACCACTGACCATGCATGTCCCCAGGTGCCACATTCTGTTAAATCCCTCCAGAGGTGGGGACTCCCCCCCTGCCCTGGGCAGCCTGTGACTGTTCCGTGAAGGAATTTTCTCAACCTCCACAAACCTACAAGAAAGGCCAAACCTGCAGTTCCATTAGCTACGTCCTGTGTCACCTGAGGGGCAATTCCTGAGTGACTTTAAGATATAGATCACTTTAAAGTGAAACTGTGTGAGCCAGAACAGCATGGGCCAAGCGAGTGCCTTGGATATTCCCAGGCCACCAGTGTATTCTCCTCACTGTGCCCAGTCTTTTTTGCCACCATGGAAGATGGGGAAGAAAATGAGGCAAGAATCCAGGGTTTCCACTGGGAAGGGAGGACAGAGTGGCTTGGGAGCCATGAGGCAGCACAGCCAGGTGTGCAAACAGCAAATTCCCTTCCTGCCTGGAATAGCAACAGCCCAGAGATCCACAGGTGCCTGTTTCCAGCCCTGGTCTCCTGATCCAACATCCTTCTTCCCTCCAGAGTGGCCATCCATCCTCTCCATGAGGTCCCTGAGCTCCATTTCAGGACAGGCACTGGGACATCCATCCTGACATGAGCAGGAATTGGGTGCCTGTGTTTTTGGCCAGCAGACGGGGCTGGGTGGGCTCTGATGCCCCCGGCCCTTGTTCCTGGCTCTGGAGAAGCCCAGCTCCCCCTCTCCCAGCTCCCCCTCTCCCAGCTGGCAGGAGCTGATGTGCTGCTCTGTTGTTCCGCAGAGTCCGTCGGGAGGGACGTGGTGGTGAGTACGGAGTGTCCCTCCTGACCCACTGTGTGATGTAACCCCAGCACTGTCCCAGCAGCCCGAGGACACACGTGACATTAACCAGTCACCCCCACTGACCCCACAGCTCCTCCCAAGGCAGCATATTCCCTGCTCCCAGGGAATATTAGCCAAGACCTTCCTCTGCACCGGTTGGTTCTTGTCACTAAAGTGATACTGGAGGGTTTGGAAGCTCCTACTGGAGTCGTGTTCCTGGGATGTTCCTCCAACCCTCTCTCCTCACTGGGTAACCCCCAGACCATGACCCCAGTGGGGCCACAGACCCAGAGGACATTGGGAGAATCATGAAATAGAATCCCAGACTGGTTTGGGCTGGGAGGGACTTTAAAGCTCACCCAGCTTCACCCCCTGCCATGGGCAGGGACACCTTCCACCAGCCCAGGCTGCTCCAAGCCCCGTCCAACCTGGCCTTGGACACTTCCAGGGATCCAGGGGCAGCCACAGCTTCTCTGCCCAACCTGTGCCAGGGTCTGCCCACCCTCCCAGCCAGCAATTCCTTCCCAATATCCCATCCATCCCTGCCCTCTGGCAGTGGGAAGCCATTCCTTGTGTCCTGTCCTTCCATCCCTTGTCCCCAATCCCTCTCCAGCTCTCCTGGAGCCCCTTTAGGCACTGGAAGGGGCTCTCAGGTCTCCCTGGAGCCTTCTCTTCTCCAGGTGAACCCCCCAGCTCTCCCAGCCTGGCTCCAGAGCAGAGGGCTGCTGATCTAAATGGGGTCTTGGAGATCTTCCCAGGAGAATGGGCACACACAGAATTACTCCTGTTTGCACTGGTTCTCTGGAGAACCAGGAGGGTTTGACTTGTGGACACTCATCTCAACCACTGGTCCTTGCCTGTTGTTCCACAGCACTTCCCCTTCCCACTGCTCCCTAAAAACATTGTTTCTATGTTTTGAGCACTCCTGTTCCCCAAATACCCAGTGCCAGATTTCCTGCCCACTTATGCTTTATATCTCCAAATTCCAGACGGTTGTGGATGGTGGTCAGAGTTCCTCTGTGGTGGGAGCAGCACCTGGGGAAAAACCAGGAAAAAACTGGGATCTGCCAGTTTGAATTTGGAACTCTTGGACTCATTTAGGCAATTTTATACTCAACAAGCCTAAATCCCACAGACATGATAGAACTGTTTGACCTCTTGAGCCTCTGCACTGCTCCTGGGTGGAAGTTCCTTCAGGATAAAATATAGAATTTTAGAGGATCCACCTATAACCTGGGGCTTTTGGCTCCTTCGAAATCACAGCCATGCTGGGCTTGGTGAGACGTGACTGAGTTAAATAACACGTTAAGGGAGAAGATCCAAGTCTGAGCAATCCTTGACAAAAATGCTTCTCTCCCTCCGCCCACCATGAGAGGAGAAGGGCTGTGTCTGTGGGCTGGGATGAGCAGGAGCAGGGAAAGCTCTGGGAGCTGCTTTGGGTTGGTTTTGACAGCAAGGAAACCTGTTGTACAGTATGAAAGCACCCAATCCCCTCCCAAGCCTTGGGGTGCTGTGGGGGCAAAGGAGTCCCGTCCATGGATTGGGCTGTCCTGGGATTGTGTTCCCATCCTTGCATTGCTCCAGGGTGGGATTTATTCACTTCCTGCAGGGCTTGTGTCAGGCTTCAGGTGTGTCCAAGCCTCTCCACAGGGTGGGCAAGGGAAGGGAAGAGTTAATTCTTGATGGTCTCCAGCACTGAAGGCTTTTCTGTGAGGTTTGGGTGTCCTCAGCTGGCTTCCCACCGACCTCCTTCTGATCCTGTACCCTCTCCCTTCTCTGGAATGAGTCAGGGTGTGGAGGAGCCTGGGCTGGGGGGAAGGAGAGACCCCAGGAGTGGCTGCTTCCAGCCGTGCTGTTCCTTTCCTGACCAGCAGCACATGTTTTGTGTCTAAATATTGCTCTTGCTGCAGCTTGGAAGTCGGCTCCTGACGAGCTCCCTCCGCTTGGCTCGGAGCTGGGCGAGACAGGGATCCTGTCAGGGATGCTGCCTCCAGAGGAGGATCCATGGGATTTACACACAGGCAGGAAGCTCTGCAGAGGTGTCTAGAGGCTGCAGTAAACACCCTGAGCATCCTCACCTTGAGCCCAGTTCTCTTTTTAAGTCCCTCATGCTGTCAGCTCCAGAGGGTTTTCCCGTGGTTTGTGGCAGAGGAGCTGACGTGGACGGGTCGAGAGGGAGCACAGCATCCTGCTGGCTGGGAATTTTTGAGGAAGGAGCTCAACTGTAGGATGAAAGGAATTGTCTGGAGGTGGTTCTGGTGCTTGGAGCAGCAGCCTGGTCCGTGGGCGGCTGCGCTCTGCTCCCTCCTGGCCCCGTGGTCCAGGATGCCACTGCTCCTCCCCAGGACTTCTGCTGCTGCCATGCCAAAGATGAAGCCGTGTGGAGACTTTTGTTGGTTGTGGTGGTGGGTTGGCAGCTGGGGGTGGGATGAGCTGCAGGAGGGCAGCGTGTCCCCTCTGCTGTTCCACCATCCCAGCGCTTCCCTGCAGGTGCGGATGGCGCTGAAGAACGCGGAGAAGGAGCTGGAGTCCCACTGCAGCTGGGCTGCCCCCGAGGCCCTGCAGAAGTGGCTCCAGCTGACCCACGAGGTGGAGGTCCAGTACTACAACATCAAGAAGCAGAACGCAGAGAAGCAGCTGCTGGTGGCCAAGGAAGGGGTGAGAGCTTCACCATCCTTGTCCTGGGTCCGCAGGGAGGGTCTGGGGAGTGGAACCTGCACAGACGGTTTCTCTGCACCTTCTTCGTTTCATGGAATCACAGAATCCCACAGTGGTTTGGATTGGGAGGGACTTTAAAGCTCATCCAGTGCCACCCCTGCCATGGGCAGGGACACCTTCCACCAGGTTGCTCCAAGCCCCGTCCAGCCTGGCCTTGGACACTCCCAGGGATGGGGCAGCCACAGCTTCTCTGCCCAACCTGTGCCCACCCTCACAGGGAAGGATTTCTTCCCAATATCCCATCTATCCCTGCCCTCCTTCAGCTCAAAGGCAGTTTCTCTTTCCATGGTCGGAACTGACATTTTTTAAAAGTGCAGCACAAACCTTCACTGAGGTGTGACAGGGACTGAGGATAATGAGGATGAGGGTGATGATGGGGCCTGACCTGGGTGACACTGGAGCCCTGTGAAGGTGTGGGACAGGGATTGCTGCCCTTCGTAATCAGTGAGCAGGAGGCTTTGCACCTCTTCAGCATAATCCCTGCTCCAGGTGATGGACATGCACAGGCAGTGAAATCCCAGCATGTGCCTGCCCATCCACAGCATGAATCACTGCTGCATTCCCAGTCCCCTGGATTTGGTGTGCCAGCCCCACGGGATGAGCTGGGGAGGCTGTTGTAACACGTCCTTGTCTCCGTGGCTGTACACAGCTTGCTGGGCTGGCAGGGGGCAAATCTGTCTGCCTTAGTCTCCTTTTATTGGGAACATTTTAGCATTTCAACACGTTTCCTTTGGCTGTGTCAGTTCTCACATCCATATCTTTGGCTTCCTAAGTCCCAAGTTAATGCCCGTGGAGCCGGGAACTAAAGAGTTGGGGGTGGAGACTTTAATTTTTAACAAACTCAACCTGAAATCAAAAATCTTCCCCAACCCAACACCCCCCAGGCATCACTGGGGTGTGTTTGGTGGTTACTCATGCAAAAGGCAAGCCAAGGCTTTCAGAGGACCCTTCACTGAGTGAGGTACCCGGTTCATGGAGTCATGGAATGGTTTGGGTTGGGAAAGCCCTCAGAGACCTTTGAATGTACCCATTCCCCCAGCACTGCCAAGGCCACCACTGACCCCTGTCCCCAGGTGCCACAATCCACATGGCTGTCAAATCCCTCCAGGAATGGGGACTCTAGCCCTGTCTTCAAAGTTCCCTTTTCAGTTCAGTTCCCTCTGATTTTGGCAGAAGGGAGCATAAAACCCCCAACCTGGTACTTGCTGCTGCTCCATCCCTCGCCCCTGTACCGGGGAGAGTGACATCCCTCGGCACCACCACCATTCCCACTATTGGCACATGTGCAGGCAGCTGCAGGGACTGTTCCTGTCCCAGCTCATCCAGGCTGTTCGTGTCCTGGAGGGGACAGCAGGTCATCCTTATCCTGTGACCTTCCTCTGTTGATATTCCAGGCTGAAAAGATCAAAAAGAAGCGGAACACACTGTTTGGAACGTTCCATGTTGCTCACAGCTCCTCCCTGGATGATGTCGATCATAAGATCTTAACTGCAAAGTGAGTGTCTGGTGACACCTCCCTTGTCCCTGCCTCCCTCTGCCATCCCTCCTGTGTCAGGGGCTGCAGGGTCCTTGTCACCTGGGCAGGGGCTTTTGGCTCATTTGGCTGAACTTCTCTTGACTTTGGTGACCTGGGATTGGACTTGTTCCTTTTCATCAATAATCTTTTAATTTTACCTGTGAGAAACAAGGGATCACAGTTATGTGGGGCTATTAAAAGTCCAGTGAGATCTTGGGAGGCTGCAGGATGCTTAAGGCATTATCGTGGAATTGTGGAATTGTTTGGGTTGGGAGGGACCTTAAAACCCACCCAGTCCCACCCCCTGCCATGGGCAGAGACACCTTCCACTAGCCCAGGTTGCTCCAACCTGGCCGTGGACACTTCCAGGGATGGGGCATCCACAGCTTCTCTGGCCTCCCAACCCTCCCAGCCAGCAATTCCTTCCCAATGTCCCATCTAACCCTGCCCTCCGGCAGTGGGAAGCCATTCCCTTTGTCATTATCCCAGGATATTTCAGTGGGCGCTGTGTTTTTTAATTCCCTCGATTGTGAAAGTGGAATGAAAAGCACTGCTAGTTTTAGGATAAAAGCTGGACCACTGAACTCTTACTTGGGATGGTTTAAGGGGTGTTCCCCCTCATTCCCCACACTTTCCCTGTGTGTCCCTGGCTTCAGCCTCCTTTACCTGGGCCGGTTTGAGGGGCGTCTCCCCTCACTGCCCTTTCGCTGTCCCCGCAGGCAGGCGCTGAGCGAGGTGACGGCGGCGCTGCGGGAGCGGCTGCACCGCTGGCAGCAGATCGAGCTGCTCTGCGGCTTCCAGATCGTCAACAACCCCGGCATCCACAGCCTGGCCTCGGCCCTCAACATCGACCCCGGCTGGGTGGGCACCCCCCGGCCCAACCCCTCCCACTTCATCATGACCGACGACGTGGATGACCTGGACGAGGAGATCGTGTCTCCCATGTCCATCCAATGTACGGGGCTGGGCCGGGGAGACTGGGGCTGGGTTCTGGGTGGTCCCTGCGAGCTGGGGGGCTGTGTCTGCTGGGGGCTGTGACACAGGGCAGACCTGCATCAGTAGTCACCTCCACTGGGAGTCATTAACCAACAGTTAAAGCAGCTGGGTGTTAAATGCCCAAAGTTGGTCATTTGGGGTCAGGAACACCCATTCAGGCCGGACCCCACTGCTGGGCTTGTTCAGAGCCTTTTAATTCCAGCACAACTGGTAATTTATAGATTATTAATCATTGATTCACCCTCTCTGTGCTGTTCTGGTCAACTCACTGAATTTAAGCATTTACCAGAAAAACCCACCCAAAGGCATGGGCTGACAGGGCAGGGAGACAGGAAAGGGGGTTGTCCCCATGTCCCATTGGCCTGAGCATTTTTGGGGGGATTTAAAGGACTCAAGGCCACCCCCTCCTCAGGCACAGCTGGACCTGCATCCTGCACCATTCCGGGTAGGAGCAGCAGCCTGCCAGCCTCAGGGACCTGCTAAACATTTCCTGGAGCAGAGGCTGAACCCCCAGTTCCACCTGATGTGCTCATCAAGGGGGACATCCTGTCCCTCTTTGTCACTTCCATAGAATCATGGAATCACAGATGGTTTATGTTGAAAGGGACCTCAAAGCCCATCCAGTGCCACCCCTGCCATGGGCAGGGACACCTTCCACCAGCCCAGGTTGCTCCAAGCCCCGTCCAACCTGGCCTTGGACAGTGCCAGGAATGGGGAAGCCACAGCTTCTCTGGGCAACCTGTGCCAGGACTTAAAGCCAGGGCAGTTTGGGTGAGTAGGAGGGGGAGGGAGGAGCAGAGGAGTCTCAGGGTTGGCTGTTTGTGTGCCATGGCCATATCCCCCTCATGGCTGAGGCTCTGCTTTGGTGCTGGGAAGGTCTGGAGAGGCAGGTGCTGAAGTGGGACTCGGAACAATGAGTTAGGAAGGCAGAGCACGGGGGATTTGGGTGAGGGCAGGAGGATTTGGGTGAGGGCAGGAGGATTTGGGTGAGGGCAGGAGGACCAGAGGTACCTGTGTGTTCCTGAGGCTCAGCAGATGGGATTGGAGCCGGTGCTTGGTGGGATCAGGCGTCCTTGGGGATGTTAAAGCCTTAGGGAACGGTGAGTTCCCGGTCTGTGGTGTTATCCCATCAGAATCCGAACCGGACAGCTCTGATAGAGCCCTGTCACAGGCCCAAGCTGGGCACTGGTGGCAGGGATGTTTGGGAACAGTCCCAAGGGACACCTGAGCAGCTCCTGAGGGCGTGAGCTCCAGGAGCTGGGCCAGGCTGAGCCTGCAGCCCCAATTTCAGTCTCAGCTTCTCTCTGCCCGAGACTCCTTGACTGACACATTTCCAGGGAGCACTTTCCAGTTTCATCCCCCCAAAGCGGGGCAGTGACCCTGCCCACCTCCCTTCCCCCCTCTCTGCCCATCCACCTGCCCACTGTCTTGCCCACCTCCCTGTGGGTGATAACAAGCACTGGGCACCCAAATTCCTGAGCAAGGGAGCCTTTCCCTGGAGGATTTTCCTTTCTGTGTGTACCAGCCCTGCTTCAGGAGAGCAGTGCGGAGTTTCTCCTGCCCAGACATGTTGCTGATGCCCCATGGTGCTTCTTGCAGTAAATCCCATGTCTCTCTCTCCTGTTCCCCCTGGCTGCCCCCCAGACGCAGCCTGGCTTTTCGGGCGCCGGTTCAGCGACCGCTCCTCGCTGTCCTCGGAGGATCAGTCCCTCTGGAAATACCCTGGTTTGGTTCTCTTCAATTATATTTTCAGTTGTTTCATTTGCCCTCTGGCCTTCTTCTGGACTAAAATACATCCACCAATTTTCTACCTTTCTGGCACGGAGCACTAATGAATTGACTCTCCTCATCGAGCCTGTACTAACCCCGGGAAGAGTCTGGTGGGATGAAGAAGAATCCCAGCTGCAGCTCTCGTGTGTCCTGGGTGTAGTTAGGAATTCTGGAGGGTTGGGTTCACTGGGTTCTACCCCTGAGGTGGAGATTAAGGATCCAGGTGAGGCCAGGAGGAGGTGACAACATTCTCTTTCCCATCCCATCTCCTTCCCGACTGCTGGCCAGGCTCCCCCATCCCTGTGTGCTGTGTTCCCCTGGAAGCCTTCAATAAATGGAGCAGTGCCAGCTCTCGGGGCAGTCTGTGCCCCGGTGATGCCATGGGGATGGCACACAGCCTCCTGGCTTTGGCTGGAAGCCTTTCCTTTGGAAGTGTGGCTGAGGTGGGACGGAGGAGGAGGAGGGTGTGCACCAGCCTTGGCCCGGGCGTGCCATGAGGAGTTTTCCTTGGAATGCTGGGCAGGTTGTTTGGGGAATATTGGTAAAACCTGTGTCTGGAGGGAAATGGTGGCTTTGGGAAGCAAGGTCCCAGCCTGTACTCTGGAGCTCATTGCAGGATAAGTCATGGAAAAGGCAAGTGCAAAGGGGGCAGGCGTTCAGTTGGTAAATGAGGAGTGGAACACCAGGGAAAAAACAGGGAATCCTCAGGGAAGAAAGTGTAGCCCAAGGGAAAGAGAAACCTGTAGGAGAAACCCATTACCCCAGTTAGTTACTCTGCAGTGAGGTCCCGTTGACCCCCAGACTGAGATTCCCAAACTGGAATTGCAGCCCTGGAGATGAAAAAAAGATGTCTTGAAATAGCAAATGGATGGTGTAAAACTGTGCAGTGAGAGGTTTGTGGCTGGGAGTGTAGGAAACACAGAGCAACAAACCTGAGCAGTGCGGGAGACTGGGATTCATCCTGGGAATGTGGAAACAGCCAAGTTGCCAGAATTTAGAATTATTCTTTCTTATTCCTTCTTCCACTTGAAATACGTCCCTGTGGATCCTTCAGAATGAGTTGCTGTCAGAGGAGTCCCGTGTGCCCCAGTTGGGAGCTTTCAGAGCAGGGATTGCTGGTTCTTCATTCCCAAAGGAGCTCTCCTCCTCCTTCTCCATTTCTGAGCTTTCCTGTCTCTGCACCTTTTTAACCTATTTGTACATTTATTTCTTATGCACATAAGAAATCCTGGACAATCCTGAACACCTTATCTCCTGCAAAAGGAGGAACATCTTGTATGGAATGACAGCCAGGGGATGAAACACAACCAGCCTGCTTGGCTCAGGATGGAGGTGCAGCCCTGGGATCCCG
The DNA here is from genome assembly GCA_013396755.1 of Sclerurus mexicanus. Classification (NCBI taxonomy): domain Eukaryota; kingdom Metazoa; phylum Chordata; class Aves; order Passeriformes; family Furnariidae; genus Sclerurus; species Sclerurus mexicanus. Next base: position 126,023 of record VWZF01001383.1, read on the forward strand.
AGTTTTCCATGAAATGCTCAGCCTAATGGAGGGGATGGTGCCCAAGGCTCTGGGTGGGAAAAGGGGCCTCCCTTGGCTCTGGGGTGGTCCCAACCCAGCTCCAGGTCCAGGTGGGGGGCACAGGGAGTGCAGGAGCTGATGAATGATGGTCACAGAACAGGCTGGGAGCAGATGAGGCCACTCTGGGCCCTGACCCACCACTGCAGGCTTGGAGAAATCAGGCATGAATCCCAAAAGGTTTGGGTTGGGAGGGATCTTAAAGATCATCCAGTTCCACTCCCTGCCCATGGCAGGAGGTTGGACTGTTCAGGCTTTTAGATCCCTCCCAAAGCAAACCCTTCTATGTGATTCCATGATTCCGGTGCTTTGTTCCTGGTGCTGCACTGACACGATGATGCTGGAGCTGAGCTCCTGGGAGTGGAGCTCACCCTGACAGCTTTAGGTGTCAACACTGACCTGCTCACCTGAGGCTCCTGTTTCGGGATGTAGGTGCCACCTACACAGGAGCCATGTGGTGTCCACGAGGGTGGGATGGCTCATGCCCTGGAAGTGCCCAGTTCTTGGCTCTCTGGGAGCCAGGTGTCAGCTCTGCTGTAAGGCTGGGTGGGATTAGCTGATGGGTGAGTCACAGGGGGGCGGATGAATCACACGGCCCGTTCCTGCTTCAAGATGCTCAGATAAGGTGTTCAGAGGCACCTCCATCAGGAATGTTGGAGTTTTCCACGGGCTGGGCATTAATCCAGCACGTTCAGCATCGGCTTAGAGCTGCTTCTGCATTAAACGGTGTAACTCCTGGCTCTCGTGGGGCGGTGCTGGTGCTGCGGGTGGCAGCTCTGGCACGGCATTCCTGGTGGGTGGCGGGTGGCAGCTCTGGCACGGCATTCCTGGTGGGTGGCAGCTGTGGCACGGCATTCCCGGCCGGCGGGCCGTGCCCTCAGCTGCTCCTGTGTCTCGTTGCAGCTCCTGCCCTGCCCAGCACGGTCCGGCAGCGCCTGGTGGACGCGCAGCACGCACACGGATCGCAGAGGTTGGTAGAGAGTCACGTGCCGGGGCAGCCTGAGCCGGGCCCCGCCGGCCCGTTCCGGGCGGGCCGAGTGTCCCTGCGCCGAATGCACAGCCTCTCCTCCGGACAGTCCTTCAGCTCCGACCTGCCCGGCGCCGGCCCATCGCCTGCCACCACCTCCTCCACCTCCTGCTCCTCATCCACCACCACCGCACCTGCTCCTGCTTGCCATGTCCACCCTGTCTATTACCATCACACCACCTCTTATTTCCTCCAGATGGATTCCACCCCCGACCTGCCCCCTCCTGATGTCACCTCTGGAGCTCGCTGTCACACTGGGAGCTTTGGGTATATTGCTGTTTCTTTTCTAGCTGCCTCCTGCCTGCTGGGCCTCAGAGCTGCCGCTTGCCCGGGGGCTCTTGCTCCCACGTTCCTCCTCCCCTTTCCTTTTGGGCCTTTATTTCATGACGTACCCACCTGTCTGTTCCTTCCACCGCCCTCCTGAGCTGCTGGAGCCTCTAAGGAGCGTTCCGTGGGCCACCCCCCCACACTCGGGAGCTCCCTTGGGGGCATTCCCAAGGGGCTGTGCTGTTGTTCCACTGTAGCTGAGCAAATGAGAATTCCCAGGCACTGGGTTATCCCTAAACAAGTCAGGTTTCACCTCTGGGGAGGGACCACAACTAATCATCAAACCCTGGCCTGATTTGAAGCCTGGGCTTTTTTGGGGTCTTCACAAGCAAATTGCAAAGGGAACAACACGACAGGTGGGACCGTGAGGTTGTGTTTGTGAAGTTTGGGATGGTTTTAGGAGGTGGTGAAGCAGCAGCTCAGGAGTGTGTTTCAGAGTGACTCCAGCTTTGTAGGGATGAGGAATGGGTATGTTTTGGCTAAGGAACATCTGAGGAGGGAGTTGGAGCTTCTGTTGTTGCATCACTGGCTTTAGCTTGGTCCCTCTGAGTTGGCTCCTTGGAGACTTGGAGGATCCCAGGGACTGGTTATCTTACACATCCCTGAATCCCTGAGCTCTCCTGATTCACGCGCTGGTGTTAGGGAGGTGAACAGTGGGGCAGGTGCAGAGGTCCTGCCTGGTCGAGCTGGGGTGCTCCGAGGGGGCCTCGACAGCCAGGTCAGGAATGTTCTGGACCCCAAGCAGAGGATCCTGTTCCTTGAGTGGCTTTGATCTGAGTGAGGTCCCGGAGGTTCTCGTCCCACAGGGTCATGGATGTGGCCAGCCCCAGGTGCTGTGTCCCTGCAGGTACAGCATCCCCCCTGGCTGGGAGCAGTGGGATGTGTGTTCTTGGTCTCAGGGTGTCACAGCACTCGGTGGGAGGGCTGTGATGGACCATCAGGGAACCCTGTCCTGTCCTGCCCTCCAGGTGCTGCCTGTGACCCTGGACTGGCCATTCCAGCTTCGTTCTGTGCTTTCTCCTTGGCAAAATTAAAAATAGTCTCCTCATCCTCAGCATTGGGGAGCACAGTGCTGGGAGAAGGCTGGAATTCTCTGGGTGAGGCAGTGGGTAGGGAAAATGTCCTTCCACATTATTTATCCAGGCAGGACAACATTCCCAGTCGCCACATATTCATCCATCCTGGCACGTTGTCCCGTTATCCCTTTACCTGCAGGTCCTTGTGCCCTCAGTTGTTGGGATCTCTCCTGACCTTGTTCACACAGTCTCTGGTTTGGATGTTCCAGCCCTTCCCTGGCTCGTGTGTCTCAAAGCCAAGGAGCCCCAGGCAGACTCTGGAGTCTGGAATATCGAGGGGGAAATTACTGCACCTGCTCCACAATGGAGAATTAAAGAGCAGCTTTAATTCAGTAATGTTTGTTTGGGGATGATGAGAAGCAGCATAATTAAACTCTGGATTAATTCCTGCTGATGGGAGCTTAGTCACAGCTGTCCCAGTTTGACTGGTAAAAGCTGGGAATGCTGCTGGTCCCTGTTTCCATTGACCTCCCTGGCTTTGCAGGAGGAACTGCTCCTCCCAGGAGCCTGGGGCTGATGTCTTGTGCCCAAAACAGCTGCTTAAACATGATTTTTGTCCACCTGGGGCCTGTAATACACAGAATTCCTGCCCAGGTGAGAGACCCTGTGGAGCCCCGAGAGTGGCAGAGGGAAATGGGATCTGGTTTGGGGATCCCAGGGAGGGAAAGGGATGGTGCTGAGAGGTCATTTGGAGGGAAGAACTGGGGTCCTCACCTTGGTCCGCATTAGCAGCTGGTCACTGTTGGGGGACAGCAGGAATGTTCTCTCCCTGTTCCCATGGCAAAGTCCATCCATTGAGGCAGGATAATTATTTAAAGTCGGAACCTTTTACCCGAGATTTGCTCCAGCTACACAATAGCAGCGACCCCCCAGCCCACCTCATCCATCCCTGCTCATTCCAGACAGCAGAAACCAAGAGTTGGGTGCCCGAAGGTGTTCTTTTGTGGCTGTTAATTGTTTTATCCAACTGCATCATCAGCAGATCCTGCTTTGATGCATCCCTAAAAGCGCCGCCGCAGCTGATGGATCGCTCCTCCTCCCTGATATCCCCAGTCCTGGAGGCCTTTCCATACATCCCTGGAGCTCCACAGCCTCCCGGGGCAGCAGGCAGGACAGCTGGGGAGGCTGAGAAAGGCCTTCCAGGGAGTCACTCCAAGGACCAGAGCGCAACCCCAGAAATCCCTGGCTCCCTTGGTAGGAGGAAAGTGCCACCCTGAGTGTTGGGGCTGCTGGGTCGCAGTGGCCTCTCCCACATCCAGCAGATGCCAGTGTTGGGGAGAGCTCATCTCCAAGGAGCCGTTCCCCCCGGGAAAGGCTGGGGGTCGCTGTCTCCGGAGTCCTGCTGGGGTTAACCTGGCAGGGAGCTGCTCCCTCAACTCCTCACTCTTTGCTTCTCTTTTGCAATTGGCTTCAGAGGATCCGGAGCAAATAAGGTCAGAGCGGTTCCGGGCCGGAGGCTGCTGCGGGATCCTGGGGACTCCAGGGGGAGAGGGGCTGGAGGGGGCTGTGTGTGCACAGAGGTTTCTGCTGCCAGTGCCTGCCTCAGGTGGATAAAGCTTATGGGAATGGGAGCGTAGGACCAAATCCCCATGCCAAGGCCCATCTCCAACTGGGAAGGGAGGCGGCAGCCAAAGCAAAGGGAGGGAGAGTCAGGAATCCAGGGAAATGAGTAATTCACAGCTCTTGCAGAGTGGAAGGGAAGAAACTGCCGTTGGGTTTGTGTTGAGGCCGCTCCAGAGCTCAGCCCTACAGCAAGTTTGGGAACGTGCCGTAGGAGAAGCGTTTGTGCTCTGGTGCCATGCGGTGGGCACGGGATGAGGAGGGAATGCTCCGGGTGCTGGGCAGGGAGGGGTGAGGAGCGAGGGCTGGGGGAGCAAACCCTGCCCAGGGCAGCTCCTGGGCTTCCCTCAGCCGTGTGCCAGGATGTGCCCAAGCAGGAGCCCCTGGAGAAATCCCCCGCGGGCTGCAGGGCTGGGGAAAAATGGGTTTGTTCCAGATCCTCTTCCTGCCCCTTTCCCTGCTCCTCCTCTGCTCCCAGACTTCCTGTACTCCAGGCTTTCCTTACTCCATGCTTTGCTCTCTGCTTCTTTTGTTTGCCAAGTCAGTCCATCCCATTTTCTCACCCTCCCTCATTCCCTGCACTGTGGTGGGATCGTGGAGTGGGGTAGGAAGCACGGGTGGAAGCAGATCTTTCCTGCCCTCAGGCAGGTGAGTGCCATCAGTGTCGGGCCTTGTGGGCTGTGGCTGTGCCTGGATCCATGGAAGAGGGCAGGGAGCACTGCTGGGATGGAGGAAAGCTCAGGCTCTGCGTATTTTCCTGTTCTGCTCTGAAGGTTCCAGGAGGGATGAGCTCTCGGGGGCTCCTGCTGTTCCGCAGAAGTGCTTCCTCTGAAGGCCCTTTCCTGGGATCCCATCGAGGCCTGGCTGTGTCCTGGGACAGCTTTCCCTCTTGACTGTGCCATACTAGTTCAGGAGCATAATCCTCATGGAAATCAGTGGGAGACAGGCAAGGCCTTGACTGAGCCTCACCCGAGATGATGGAAATATCCTGGCAGTGCTCTTTCCTCCCTCTTGTCCCAGCTCTGAGCTCAGGAGTGTCCCCTCCTCCTGCTGTTTCTGACACAGCCAGCGTGATCCCAGGAATCCTGTCCCATGGATGCACACTGCCCCAGTCACGTTTCCTTGGGGGAACTGCCAGGAAAAGGGTCATTTGGGGCTGCAGAAAATCCCAGCAGGTTTCCAGCTGCTGCTGTTCAGCTCCCAACATCAGCCCGTGGGTGCCACAGCAGGAGGTCCCAGTGTGTGTGCCAGGTGTCCTGGTCTGTCAGGTGTCCTTGGATTGTCCCTGGCATGGTGGGTCTGGGCCATGTGTGGGAATGTCCCCGGAGCCTGGCACAGCAGGGTGGGCTCTGCTGCCCCCCAGGGATGTGCCACTGGGTGCTGGTGTCAGCAGTCACTGGATCTTCCCTCTATCCTTCAGGAATATATTCCTGAGTTACAGCTGGATAGGTTGTGAATGAAATGGGCTAGCTCAGACTGTTGGGATATTTGGGAAGTGTGTCCTGGGCTGATTCCCCATGAGCTCCTTCGGTCCCCTCTGGATGACGAGCCCAGAGAGAAACCGGGAGTCCAACAAGGTGGGACCTGGCACGTGGCTCCAAGGAGGGGATCTCAGGAACAGCAGCACCAGCCACACCAGGAATGGGGACGTGGACACGCCGACCACCCCCCGGTGCCCAGGGACCCTCTGCTGCAGGGAGGGCGATCCTGGGAGGTGACAGAGCCGTGGTGTCACCAAGGGCCTGCTCCTGCTCTTCCGCCTCTGCCTCCTGCGGGACCAGCTGTCCAGGGATCAGGTTCCCAGCGTCTGCACCAGGGAAGAAATTCCCCCTGGAGCAGAGGACGGCTCTCCAGCTGCCGGCGTCATGTTCTCCACATGCTGCCAGCGCTGTGGGATTGCTTTGGTTCCCTCTGGACTTAAAACTGCAGGACCTGTGTGACAGAGGGAGGGACTCTCCGGAGCCCAGCCGGGAAAACTTGCTGTCTTCACACATCTCTGGGGTCACCTCAGTTTAAAATACGCCAGGTTTTGCTGTATTTGCCACTCGCTCGCTTGTTAAAGGACTTTTTTCACGGACCCTCGACCGGATCCCTGTGGGATTGTCGCAGCCAGAAGGGTTGGGTTGGATTTCATGGAAAAGAAGATCCTCTGGTGGAGTTACGAGGCTGAATGTGAAGGAAGGAGGTGTTGCTGAGCCTGCCATCCCTGTCTGGGACATGCTGTGCCCCTCGGGGCTCTCCCACCTCCTCAGTGATGACCCTGGCTCCGGCTGACACCATTCCCAGGCCAAGGTGCCCCACAGCCTCACTCCTTCTCCTGGCTGTGCTGGGAGCCAGCGCTGGCCCAGCTCAGCATCGGGCTGTGCCAATCCCTGCAGCCAAAGTGTGCCTTGTTTTATTGGAAAGGGGGCACTTTCCAGGGATTTGTGGAGGAAATAAACCTGGAGGTGGGTGTTCAGTCCTGGCAGCGTCCCACCAATGGCTCAACACATGCATGTGATGGTTCCCACCATTCCTTCCTGACAGAGGGAGTGTCCAGACAGAAATTCCCAGCAGAAATTCCCCTTTTGCAGGTGTGTTAAGCACCAACACAAGCCAGAAACCTTCAGGAAGAGCAGGAGACTCCTGAATTCCTCAGAGGGGAGGAGCTGAAGGTTGTGATCGCAGTGAGGTTCTGTCTGCAGGCACTGGCAGCATCCCGACGTCTCCCAGCCCTGGTGTGTGGGTTCCATCAGTGTCTGAGTTTTGGGAACTGGCTCAAACACCCCCCATGTTCATCCCTATCGACTGCCATGGCTGCTGCTGTTGCCATGGCCCAGTTATCCCAGTGAAAGCTATGGATCGCCAGCCGTGACTGTGACCTTCCATGGGACCTGCCGGTGGCCTTGGAAGCTCTGTGGCTCCACACGTGGGATCCGTGGCAGGTGTCTGCCTTGGATGGGCTCCAGCTGCTCACCCAGAATAGCCGGGCATTTCACACCATTCAGATTGTTCCATTCTCCTGCTGCCACTGAGCGCAGGATGCGGCTCCGGCGCTCAGACATCACCCAGGATCGGCTCCCTGTGCAGAGGGCAGGGACACTCCCAGCAGTGCTGGGGGCTCTCTGCTTCTGGGCAGAAGAGATGTGTTCTCCAGAGCTGGGCTCCCGCAGTGGATCCAGGGCTGTATCCCAGCCGTCCACAGGGTTTCAGGATACCCTTGTCCTCCATGTATTCCCATGGAGCTGGTAACCGAGGGCCCGACTTTATTGCGTGTGTTTGTTACAAAATACCTTTGGCTCAGGATGAGGAGAATCTTTCCTGCCTGTACAACCCCCCTGTGCTGGGGCAGCTGGGGCTCTGTGGGTGCCGTCACTTTCTGTGGAGACAGGGACAAGTGGCTTCCTCAGGGATCAGGACTGGGATGGGTGCTGTGAAACGGCTTTGTCAGCGGCACGGACACGGATTGAGGGCACCCCCAGCACATCTGGGGGCACGGAGCTGTGCGGCGCCATCCCAGGCTGGAGGGAGGGGATGGGGCACCCACCCAGAGGGGCCTGCACAGGCTGGAGAGGTGGGACTGTGCCAACCTCGTGGAGTTCAGCAAGGCCAAGATCCTGCACCTGGCTTGGGGCAATCCCAGCAGAAGTACAGGGTCTGGAGAATGGACTGGGAGCACGCCTGGGGAGAAGGACCTGGGGTGAATGGGGAAGAAGCTCCACATGCCCTGGCCACATGTGCTGGGACCCAGAAACCCCCCGTGCCCTGAGCTGATCCCCCAGTGTGGGCAGCAGGGCAGAGGGAGATTCTGCCCATTCAGGTGAGACCTGCAGAGCTGCCTCCAGCCCTGGGGGCCCAGGACATGGAGCTGCTGGAGAGAGTCCAGACCCCACAGAGGTGCTCTGGAGCCAGGCTGGGAGAGCTGGGGAAGGGAAGGCTCCAGGGAGACCTGAGAGCCCCTTGCAGGGCCTAAAGGGGCTCCAGGAGAGCTGGAGAGGGACTGGGAACAAGGGATGGAGGGACAGGACAAGGGAATGGCTTCCCACTGCCAGAGGGCAGGGATAGATGGGCTATTTGGAAGGAATTGTTGACTGGGAGGGTGGGCAGGCCCTGGCACAGGTTGGGCAGAGAAGCTGTGGCTGCCCCTGGATCCCTGGGAGTGTCCCAGGCCAGGTTGGACGGGGCTTGGAGCAGCCTGGGCTGGTGGAAGGTGTCCCTGCCCATGGCAGGGGGTGGCACTGGATGGGCTTTGAGGTCCTTCCCAGCCCCAGCCAGTCTGGGATTCCTGAGCATCTCCTCCATACCACCTGGATGTCTCTGTAGGTGCTGGCTCTGCCTTGATGTTTTTTCTTGTCTTGCCTCTGTTGCTGCTTCCAAACTGATGTCATTTATGGTGGTACCGTAGGAGAGGATCTGGGGGCTCCTCGTGCTGTGCCAGGCAGGTTGGGTGCCCCCCATCTGGGGGTCTGTTCCGGGAGCAGGGAGTTCAGGAGTCACTGGGCAGCACCTCCCATCTCTTCTCACACTCCTCTGCTTCTCTGCTCTCTGCTCCTTTCCATTTCCCTCTCATTCCACTCCACTCTCCTGTGGTTGGGGCAAGGGCCGGGTCCCCTCGTACCTTCATCCCTGTGGCTGTGCCAGGGGTGTCCCTGCAGTGCCTGGGACTCCTGGCCCAGCTGCTGTGCAGGGACCCTGGGGATGTGGGGTCAGCACCCCGACGGCCGGGAGGAGCGAGCTGTGACTTCCCATTTCCCCCTTCCTCCCACTCTCCAAAAGGCTCTGGGGATCGCGCCCCGTTTGCCATCCCCGGTAGGCACCAGGCTGGGCACAAACCACTGTCGGGGCTCGCTGGGCATGGCTTCGCGTGGGAACCCCCAAGCTCTAATTCCTCCCGCCGGGATTAGAGGTTGGCACGGGCTAAGCCCGGCGCAGGGGGTCGGGCAGGGCTCTGTGTGCAGGGTGGGCGCACACAGGGATGCGGGCGAGGGCTGCTGCACCTGGGGGGGGACTCCCAGCTCCCGCTGGGATCCATGGGGAGGGAGGGGGTCTCCATTCTGCCCCCTGTATTCACTCGATTCCTTCTGCTCGGTGCACGCTCACAGTGAGCCCCGATGATCCCCCTGCTGGGGCTGCACTTGGGGGCGGTCACTTGGCCCCGTGTGCCGGTACTTGGCACCGGGCAGGATGAGACCCCCCCCGTCCCTGGGGTGCCCCAGCAGGTACAGAGGAGCAGAGCAGCGGGCGATGTGGCAGAGCGGGCTGGGCGCCCGCCCCACTGCCCCTCCCTGGGGGTCTGGAGGGGTCCCCCTGCACCCCTGCCCACCCCCGGCCACTGCACCCGTGTGTCTGTGCGTGTGTGCGTGTCTGTATGTCTGTCTGTATGTCTGTCTGTGTCTGTGTGTGTTCGCTCCCGGGCTCGGGAGCCGGGATGGCACTGACACCTGTCCCTCTCCCCTCCCACCGCAGAGACTTGACTCGCTGCGACTCCGACTCGTCCATCCCGCACCTGAGCGACCACCAGCGTATTCCCAGCTCGGCTCCCAAGCT
>VWZF01001383.1:143125-153427 GCA_013396755.1 Sclerurus mexicanus
AGGGGGCCGTGAGGGGCTGAGGGGGCTGTGAGGGGCTGAGGGGGCTGTGAGGGGCTGTGGGCTGTGGGCTGTGAGAGGCCGTGAGGGGCTGAGGGGTGTGAGAGACCGTGAGGGGCTGAGGGGGCCGTGAGAGACCCGCCGTGAGGGAGCCGGGTCGCCGCCGCCATGCACGTCGTGAAGCGGGGTGAGGACTCCGGTGCTCGGGGGGTCCCTGCCGGTACCGAGTGCAGGGCAGGGGGCACGGCCCTGCTCGGGGCACCCGGTGTGAGCGGGAGCGATGGCTCCCCTGGGCTCTGGGGGTCCCTCATGCCACCTGGAGAGGAATCTCCCCCGGTTTGGGAGGGTCCCTCGTGGGACATGGGAGGGTGGGCGCCCCTCAGCTTTGGGGGTCCCTCTCCTGGCACCGGGTGAGAGGGAATGGTATCCCCCCGTTCCGGCATGTTCCCTTGTGACATGTTGAAGGATGAGCCCCCTTTTGTTTTGGGGGTCCCTCGTGGCACCCAAGTGATCAGGTGGGGTCCCTGCCCCTGTTTTGGGAGGTTCCCTGATGGCACAAGGAAGGATGGGATTCCCTCAGCTTCCCTCGTGGTACCTGAAGGGGAACCGTCCCCGTTTTGGGAGGCTCCCTCATGGGATGTTGAAGAATGAAACCTCCTCAGCTTTGAGGGGTCCCTCTCATGGCACCCAAAGTGAGCAGAGGGTTCCCCTCTCAGCTTTGGGGGTCCCTCGTGGCACCTGGTGTGAGGGGATGGGACCCCAGCAGTCCAGGAGCTCCCCCCATGACATCAGGAGTGAGGGATAAGACCTGTCTGTTTGTTTTGGGAGACCCCCCAACACACACATGATTCCCCCCCACACTCCCCATCGCAGGGGCTTGACCTTGGGCCCCACCCCTTTGGCCCAAGGGGGTGCTGGCCCTGGGTCCCCAGCCTCGGGGGATGGGGGGGTGACCCTCAGCTGGGTCCCCACCCCGGGGAGTTGGGTTTGTGCAGTTTTACATGGGAGTTCCGTGGGGTGGAAGTGAAGCTTCCCTTCTCCTTGGGCCCCACCTGAGCAGGCTGTCCCTGGTGATGCCCACCTGGAATTGCCCCGCGGGGCAGGCTGGGAGGGAGGATACTGTCCCTAACTGGTTGTGCCTGGTGTGATGTGGCCTGTTGTCCCCAGATGGGCGCCAGGAGCGGGTCATGTTCGACAAGATCACGTCACGCATCCAGAAGCTCTGCTATGGCCTCAATGCCGACTTCGTCGACCCCGTGAGTCCCAGCCTGCCCTCTTCCCTGCCCCTCATCCCAGCTTGGAGCTGCCCTGACCCCAATTTCTCCCGGGAAAAAGGTGGAAACCTGTACTGGAACTTGTGGGGTGTCCTGTGCTGGGCCAGGAGTTGGACTCGATGATCGTGGGGAGTCCCTTCCTGCTCAGGATGTTTTGTGATTCCATGAACTCTTGCCAATTCCAATTTATTATTCCATTTATTCCAATTTCTGAGGGTTTTTGCTTGTCAAGTGCAGAGACTGTAGAGGAGAAAACTCCCTTCTCCTGTCCTAGATCACCTTTACCTCAGATCATGTTGAAGACGTTTAACTTCTTGTGCTTAAAAAAAAGTTCTGTTGCTCTAATTCCTGTATTTTGGATTTGGTGCGTTGCTCTTAGTGTCAACCTGCAAAGCTGGAGCGATGCCTTATGGAAGTAGCTCTGGATCCTCTCCTGGTCAAACAAGAGAACAGAACCCCCTGTCATTGCAACATCCCTGCTTGGTTTTCCGAGCTGTGCAGGACTCGGGGTGCACATTGGAAGCTTCTCCTTCCAAAGCCTGTGCACAGGATGACTCCTCCATGGATCCACTGATGTCTGAGATTTTTGTGTAGATCTCAGACTCGGCCTGGTCACTGGGAAGCACCAACTGAGGTTCTTCCTGTCTCCGAGTTCTCATGATCCCTTTTCCTGTCTGAAACTGTACATGTCCAAGAGTTGCCATTGGTTCAACACCCAGAAGTCTTTGGGATGGAGAGCAGGGGAAGGACATTGGTGACTTGGTCACTGGAGTACGAAGGGTCCTGACTTGCCCTCTGTGACTTGGGAGTCGATTTCACAGAGGATTCTGAGTTGGAAGGGACCCACAAGGTTGAGTCCAACTCTTAAGTGAATGGCCCATACAGGGATCAAACCCACAACCTTGGTGTTATTGGCACCATGCTCTGACCAACTGAGCTCATCTCAGGGTCTATGCTGAGGGCAGGAGTGACATTCCAAGTCCTTCTGACTTCTAATGATCCCAAATTCTTATTTATTCTTCAGTCATGTGTGAAGCTGAATTTCTCCTTTGAGAAAGAGTCTGCTGGGACTTGGATCTGCACGTGCCAGACGCTTCCCAAGCCAATACTAACCCTTCCAACCTCTCACACTAACATTCCCGTGAGGTTGTAAATATCATGACTGGTGCAAAAGGTAACAAAGCAAAAAGCTTCAGTAGAAACTGCTGTGACCAGGAAGAGTCCAGCCTGGTCAATCCTATTGTCTGCAAACCATCCTTATACAGAATCCGAGACTGGTCTGGGTTGGGAGGGACCTCGAAGCCCATCCAGTCCCAGTCCCTGCCATGGGCAGGGACACCTTCCACCAGCCCAGGTTGTTCCAAGCTCCATCCAGCCTGGCCTTGGACACTCCCAGGGATCCAGGGGCAGCCACAGCTCTTGTGGGTGTCCTGTGCCAGGGCCTGCCCACCGTCACAGGGAAGGATTCCTTCCCAGTATCCCATCTCTCCCTGCCCTCTGGCAGTGGGAAGCCATTCCCCTTGTCCTGTCCCTCCAGGCCCTTGTAAATAGTTTTTCTCCATCTTGCTTGTCAGCTCCTCCAGGGACTGGAAGGCCACAATGAGGTCACCCCAGAGCCTTCTCCTCTCCAGGCTGGACACCCGTAGCTCTCCCAGCCTGTTTGGTGTTGTGCTTTGCTCTCCTCTTCGTGCAGAGTGAGCGGCACTGCCGGTAGCAGGGCCCGTCTCCCTGGCTGGAGCACCAGGCTGAGGGTCCCTGAGCTGTGGGTGTTGCCCTTGCAGGCACAGATCACCATGAAGGTGATCCAGGGGCTCTACAGTGGTGTCACCACGGTGGAGCTGGACACGCTGGCTGCCGAGACTGCTGCCACCCTCACCACCAAGCACCCCGACTACGCCATCCTGGCCGCCCGCATCGCCGTGTCCAACCTGCACAAGGAAACCAAGAAGGTCTTCAGTGGTGGGTGAAAGTCTGGCTGCTCGGGGGAGAGTTACTGACAGGGAGCTGTGGGGGGTGGGAATGGGGAAATCTCTTACTTGGGACTTCCTGAGGGCCCGGGCTGGGTGAAAATGCCCTGGAAGTGAAACCCACGAGTTCTGGGCACCTCAGAAGGAAAAGGGAATTGCTTGGTTTGTGGAAAGCAGCCGTATAAATGGAATGAGGAAAAATGTGATGGATTGAGATCAGTTTACACTCACTTTCCTCGCCATTTGTTGTGTGTTACAATGGGGTCTTAAGAGAATTTGTGGCAAGTGCATTGTTAAGGTGAACAGGTTAGTACTGAGCAGATAGAACAGTTCTGTGTTTGTGGGCTGAAGGGGGTTATTTCAGAGGATGAGCATTCCTGCCTCTTGCATCCCTAATCCCAGGGCCAGGTGATGCAGATACAGGCTGGGGATGTCCTTTTCACTGCCCTTTCCATTGCAGATGTGATGGAGGATCTCTACAACTACATCAACCCTCACAATGGGAAGCACTCCCCAATGATTTCCAAAGAAACTCTGGACATAGTTTTGGCCAACAAAGATGTAAGTAGCACGTTTCTTCCACTTCTAGGTTTTCAGAATTCGGTGAAATACTTCAGATAATTTATTTTTCTTATTTCTTAAGCAAGCCATATTTGTTTTAGGCGAAGAAAGCCAATGAAGAAAACAATGTAGGGGATGACTAGAGAGTTTAAAAGAGGAGATGGAGTTGTTTCCTTCCCATATGGATGTTTCTGTAGTAGAATCTATTTCCTTGGATTTCCCCATTGCCATGATCAGTACAATGATTGGAGAAAAACTACCCTCTGCTGGAGCAAAGTGAGGCAGCAACAGAGGGGACAGAGGAGCTTTGGGTTCAGGATTCAAGTCATCCCAGGTCTCTGTTCCTACAGGGAAGGACATTTGTCTTGTGTTTCTTGGTGTCCAATTAGATTTCAGTAAATTTAGCCAAAACCTGAGCATTTTGCATGGAAAAAAACGGTGTTAAACCTGTGCGTTTGTTGTTTCAAGCAAAGTGCTGTTCCTGCTTCATTCCTCTGCTCTGGTGCCTGTTTCACCAGAGCTGTGGGGTCAGAAATGCCAGGCAGGGACAACATTGTTACACCTTAATGGGGCCCCGAGGGCTGATTGTAAATGTCAGTTTTATCTGTTATTCTCTGTCAGCGCCTGAACTCTGCCATCATCTACGACAGAGACTTCTCCTACAACTACTTTGGCTTTAAGGTAAAGAGCACATTACTCAGAGGCTGTTGGGAAGGGTGGGAATGCTTGTGGATTTGTCTGGGCTGGGGCAAGGTGGGCACTACAGGATGTGGGACATCACTGGGGTTATGAAGGACAAAGAGTGAAAACCTGCACGAAGTAGCTCCCAGTGGGATAAATCATGGAGTTTTTTGTGCTGCTGAAGTGTTGTAACTGCTGGGCCCTGTTCACAGCAGATCACACTGAATGCTGTTGAATGCCATTCCTTAAGGAAATAATCTGATCCTTAATAAACCAGAAAAGGGATCTTTTCTTTCCTCATTGTTTTGAGAGCAGTTGCTCTCAGTGTGTCGTCCCACACATTTATCCTCTCATATGCTGCTGGAACGTCTCCCTGCCACCAGCCCAGTGTGCTGAGCACCCCCCTCCTGCTTCCCTCACACCCTGCTGTGCTGTGCTGGATTGTTTTTGGAAATGGCTCTGGGTTTGGGGCTCCCTGAAGGGTTGGTTGGAGTGTTTCACTCCTCCATAGCTCTGGGTACTCCAGAGAGGTCCTGTGGGTTGAGGTGTGGAACCTCTTGACTGTGCTCTGCACTCCGTAATCCAGAGTCCTCAGTGTTGTAATATTCCAGTGGACTTGTGGGTTTTTAGTCATTAATCACCTAATTATGGTACTAAGGGGAGCAGGAGCAGAATGCAGGGCTGGTGAGGCCTGGGATGAGGAGTTGCTCATGTTGGGAGATAACAGGATTTTATTTAAAAATTCAAATCTGCCTGTCTGCTAAAATCCACCCTCTCTTTTTAAAGACTCTCGAACGCTCCTACTTGCTGAAAATCAACTCCAAAGGTAAGAGCTGTTCCTCGTGCTAAGCACTTCTTCATATATTTGAGTTAATTTAATTAAGTTTAGCTTCTGTGCTGTCAGTGATGGTTATTGCAGGCCATTTGCTTGGGAATCCTCAGACACCAGAAGGGTCAGAGGCTAATTGTAGTATCATAAAGCTGAAAGATAATTGGATTCTAGGTTGGGTATTTGATTGGATTTTAACTGTTAGTATGAGTGAGGCTTTTTCCTCCTCCATAAGAGCATTGAAGCAGGTTATTCCTTGGGTTTTTCAAAGCCTGACTGGATAAAGTCCTGAATAAACAGGCCTGGTGCTCTTAGCTGGCTCTTCTTCAGGCAGGATTTGGGAGGGAGACCTCAAGTTCCTTCCAGCTGGAATTACTCTGTGGTTCCATGAGAACTCTGGCTCTCCGGTGTCCCATTGTGTGGTGTTTGTAGCTTGTTGCCATGACCTCTGTGTGTGTCTGTGCTGACAGTGGCTGTCACACCGAGCCTTTTTCCTCCCTGGGTTTCTAGGAGTAGCTGGGGGGTGAGAGGCTGGGCAGGACCTGGCCACGTGTACTGGGACCCCGAAATTCCAGTGTCTTGGACTGATCCCACAGTGTGGGAGGGGGGATTCTGTCGCTCTGCCCCCTCAGGTGAGACCCCACTGGAGAGCTGCCTTCAGCCCTGGGGGCCCAGCACAGGAAGCACATGGAGCTGTTGGAGTGAGTCCAGAGGAGGCACCAGAGATGCTCTGAGGGCTGGAGCAGCTCTGCCATGAGAAAAGACTGAGAGAATTGGGATTGTCCAGCCTGGAGACGAGAAGCTTTGGGGTGACCTAACTGTACCCAAAAGGAGCCTGCAGGAAAGGTGGAGAGAGACTATATACAAGGGCCTGGAGTTCCAAGACAAGGGGGAATGTTTCCCACTGCCAGAGGTCAGGGTTAGGTATGATACTGGGAGAAATCTTTTCCTGTGAGGGTGCTGAGACTGACAGGACTTAAAGAATGCAATGAATTGTCTCAAAACACTGTCACAGAAGAAAATAAGATAAGCCACCATGACAGGAATTTGTGATAAGCACAGACTGGCAACAACAGGAACCAGGCCTGGTAAGGCAAATGTGGGTAATGTACTTGAACAGAAATTCCCACCATGGAAAACTGGGACAAAGGAAAGCATTAATTACAGACCTAAAGGAAACTGAAGGTTTGAAATTAACACACCAACAAAATTCCACTGTACAAGTTGTGGGAAAGAAAGCAGCTGCTTGCACCCATGCCATCCAGTTGTGGGGATAACTGAGACTCCCTGTGAACACCCAGGACTTGGACTGTGTAAAAGTGGAACCCCAGAAGCACAACTTTGGGACCCTCACCACCGAGAAGACCAGAAGAAGCACCCGGAGGGATGCTGTTGGGATCCCTGTGGTGGTGATCTCTTTCTCTGCCTTAATCTGTCTCTCACTTTCTCAGCCCTTCTTCTCTCTTTAGTTCTCTCTCTCTCTACCTCACATTTACAGTTAAATAAAATCATACTATTGACTTTGGCATGTGGTCTCGTTTGCACCTTAATTTGGGCAGAGGCATCTTTTAATAACTGGATCCTAACAGAAGTCAGAGACTGAAATGGTTAGATCACCAAAAGACTTGTCGGCTGTATTTGAACTGCAGAGAAGGAGCTGCTCATCTGCCCAGCCCACCCCTCCCTGAATAGGCCTCCTACTTTGGACTGGGAAGGACCCTGAGATGAGATAAGATAAGGGGTGCTATTGTCCAACTCTCCCAGGTGCAGAAGGACCTCCATACCTGAAGCTACAAACTGGATTTCCAGAGAAGGGAAGAGGCTGATAAGAGGCAAATCCTTCGAGGTGGGATGGTCCTTCTAATCAGGCCATTGTGGATCCTTATGTGATGACTCTGCTGTGAAAGCCCCTGGGGAAGCACCTGAGACATTCACACGAGTCAGAGGCTCAGGACATGCCCCTGACCCAGTATGACATCACCCACTGTGTAACTCCCCGCCCCAGGGGAGGTACCAGCATTCCCACCTGAACCTGACCATATATAGCTCATGCAATCTGAGTTTGGTGGACTGCCCCCATGGATCAAGACCATCACTGTGACAGGACTGCGACCACCACTTCAACCAAGAGACATCGGATGTGCAACTACCACATCTCCTCGTGGGACCCGGCCGGTCTGACTGTATCTGTCTACTTCCATCCCTTCTGCCTCTTGCTTTTCTTCAGTGTTTATTTTATCACTATAGATAATACCAACCAAACGGTTATGTGAGAAATTATATGCACACAAGTGCCGCAGACACCAAGCCACAGCCAAGGATCTGGGACAAGCTTGTTTCTGGAAGTCAGAAAGACTGATAAATAGGGTGCTGGTTTACACCAGACAGACAAAATGCAGAGCGCCTGTTCTCTGGTGCCTTTTCTATCAACCTCTGCAACTTCTTCTGTTCTGTCAGCGCTTCTCCCTGGTAGGCAGGCAGAGAGACTGTAAGGCTACAAGATGCTTTCAGAAGATTTATGGTGAGGAGATCAGAGCTTGTTTTTGCTTAGGAAGACTTTTCTGGCCAGAAGAGGCATCTTTCCCAAAGACAGTTGTAGATGTTTTCTCCTGCACTCGAGGGAAGCTCCCCCTGGTATAAGAAACCCAGAAGTGTTTGCAGACATGTCAAGGGCCACCACAGAGCAGAGACCAGGGATGGTAAAAGCACTGAGAAGAACAGGGGGTGTGCCTTTTCCCAGGCCCAGTATTTGAAATGCCACTAAGAATAATGTTATGTAAGTCTCGTGTTCTCGACTTTGAAAGCAAATTTGCCTACACTCCTGCCACTGCCTGATATTTTGGGGGTACCTGCCCATTATCCTACTTCACAGAGACACACAGAGCTGTTCCTGGCACAGGATCTTCTCCCAGGCTGGGCTTCCAGGGCAGCAGACTTTCCTTGAGCAAACGCTGCTTTTTCCCTCCTCGACCACCTCTTTGGAAAACCTTTGCCCCTGACGTTCCACCCCCTCGCTGGAGGAAGCATTCCTGCTGGAATTGAAGGGCATAATAATGTGCAGAGGCACTTGGCCCAGCGTGTAGGAGAAGGAGTAAGCACACAATGCCATGAGGTGAATGCCCCAGTCTCCTCACGGTATCAAACCACGCAGCCAGCAGGGCCCCACCCCAAGGCAGGGAGCCTCAGTCCCGGTGGAACCCGCCCTGTCGGAGTCCCTGTGGGGGCAGCGGGCTCAGCGCTCACGTGGAACCAGCACACGACACCGGCTGGAGCCACGCTGGGACACGAGGCAGCACATCAGCCACCGGAGTGGGAAATCCCCGGGATGGAGCAGGTCCTTCTGGAACACCCCTCTCCCAAAGCCTCAAGCTGTACTGGGAGCATTGCTTTGATTTAAGACTCCCAGAGTTCTCACTTGAACTTCTGCAGAGCTTTTGGTTCTTTAATACCTTGAAGTCTCATAAAGAGCTGATACGTTTTCCCAAGAGATTTCTTTTAAGTTAGTGAGAAAATAGGCATTTTGGCCAAAGATTCACAGGAGTAACGTGCAACCAAGGAGAAGCATTTCACCAAAGCACCCAGCAAACACCGACCCCACACAACATAGTAAAGTACAACCCATCAGTTCTGAGTTACCCACAAGAGATGAAGAAAGAAAAGAGTAAAGAAAGAAAGAGATTAAAATAAGGTATTAAGAGAAAAATGAATTAAATATTTACCACTGAAGAATCCTCTGGAAGTGTGGCTCCACATGGCAGCGTCAGGCTCCAGAGAAGAGAGAAGAGGAGGAATGCCTAGGTCCTCCCAGTAATCAAACAATCCAGTGGGATACAGATCCAGTCTCACAACTTCTGCATGTCAGACCCCGGGTCCGGAGCCACACGCTCACCCCGGCATATTGCTTTTGAAAAATACATTCAAGACTCCAAAAGGTTGCCCACCGAACTTCTGCAGAGCCTGCAGTTCTTTAACACCTTGAGGCAGTGTAAGGAGGAGTGCTGCACACATTTTGCCAGAAGATACTTGTAATTTAGGCATCTTGGCAAAGGTTTAAGAGGGGTAACATACCATTACAGCATTCAACAAAGCACTGACCCAGCACACACCGACCCACACAGCTTAGCAGCATCCAACCCACTGGCTTTAAGTTACCCAAAATATTAAGTAAGAAAAGAGATTAAAAGAGTAAAGGGGGGAGTTTATGAGAAGAGAAAGGAGTAAAGCAAAAGAGAAAAGAGATTGAGTTAAGGAAAAGGAGTAAAGACAGAGAAGAACAGAGANAGGCCATCTGATGACACAGGCAGTCACCACCCCGGCCCGGCCTGGCCCTGGCCCTGAGCCTCTCCACAGCCCTCACGTGGTTGTTCTGGGGGGACAGTCCACTGCGCCGAATGTGAGGAGTTACACACAGGTGCCACAGACACCAAGTCACAGCCAAGGATCTGGGAAAAGCTTGTTTCCCAAAGTCAAAAACACTGATCAATACGGTGCCAGTTTACACCAGCAGACAAAATGCAGAGTGACCATTCTCTCCTGTTCTCTGGTGCCTTTTCTCTGGACTTTTCTCAGCGTCAAGGTACCATTCTCTCCTGTGTCTCATCACCTCTGTTCCCAGCAGCAGCCCCAGGCTGTGAAAACTCTTCCCTTGTACCAGGAGTCACCCTCCCTGGCAGGCAGGGAGAGAGGGACACATAAAACTGTTTCTGGGAAAGGGTCTTCTCCCAAGTTGGGCTTCCAGGACAGCAAGGTTTCTTTGAGCAAATGCTACTTTTTCCCTCCTTGAGCAGCTGTTTCAAAAACCTTTGCCCCTGACAGGTTCTCATACTTGTTTCCCTTTGCAATCAAATTTTCCTAAAACATATATATGTTTAGAAACACCAATCATTGAGTGTCATTTCACTCTAATCCACCCCATGGGTTCTGTTACCAAGAACCTGGGTTACCCTCTCCTTCTGGGGCAGTTTGTAGCACCCTGGCACACTGAGAGAAGCTG
>VWZF01001383.1:153668-168184 GCA_013396755.1 Sclerurus mexicanus
CCTCGCTGGAGGAAGCATTCCTGCTGGAATTGAAGGGCATAATAATGTGCAGAGGCACTTGGCCCAGCGTGTAGGAGAAGGAGTAAGCACACAATGCCATGAGGTGAATGCCCCAGTCTCCTCACGGTATCAAACCACGCAGCCAGCAGGGCCCCACCCCAAGGCAGGGAGCCTCAGTCCCGGTGGAACCCGCCCTGTCGGAGTCCCTGTGGGGGCAGCGGGCTCAGCACTCACGTGGAACCAGCACACGACACCGGCTGGAGCCACGCTGGGACACGAGGCAGCACATCAGCCACCGGAGTGGGAAATCCCCGGGATGGAGCAGGTCCTTCTGGAACACCCCTCTCCCAAAGCCTCAAGCTGTACTGGGAGCATTGCTTTGATTTAAGACTCCCAGAGTTCTCACTTGAACTTCTGCAGAGCTTTTGGTTCTTTAATACCTTGAAGTCTCATAAAGAGCTGATACGTTTTCCCAAGAGATTTCTTTTAAGTTAGTGAGAAAATAGGCATTTTGGCCAAAGATTCACAGGAGTAACGTGCAACCAAGGAGAAGCATTTCACCAAAGCACCCAGCAAACACCGACCCCACACAACATAGTAAAGTACAACCCATCAGTTCTGAGTTACCCACAAGAGATGAAGAAAGAAAAGAGTAAAGAAAGAAAGAGATTAAAATAAGGTATTAAGAGAAAAATGAATTAAATATTTACCACTGAAGAATCCTCTGGAAGTGTGGCTCCACATGGCAGCGTCAGGCTCCAGAGAAGAGAGAAGAGGAGGAATGCCTAGGTCCTCCCAGTAATCAAACAATCCAGTGGGATACAGATCCAGTCTCACAACTTCTGCATGTCAGACCCCGGGTCCGGAGCCACACGCTCACCCCGGCATATTGCTTTTGAAAAATACATTCAAGACTCCAAAAGGTTGCCCACCGAACTTCTGCAGAGCCTGCAGTTCTTTAACACCTTGAGGCAGTGTAAGGAGGAGTGCTGCACACATTTTGCCAGAAGATACTTGTAATTTAGGCATCTTGGCAAAGGTTTAAGAGGGGTAACATACCATTACAGCATTCAACAAAGCACTGACCCAGCACACACCGACCCACACAGCTTAGCAGCATCCAACCCACTGGCTTTAAGTTACCCAAAATATTAAGTAAGAAAAGAGATTAAAAGAGTAAAGGGGGGAGTTTATGAGAAGAGAAAGGAGTAAAGCAAAAGAGAAAAGAGATTGAGTTAAGGAAAAGGAGTAAAGACAGAGAAGAACAGAGAACTGACTCCACGGCCTGTGGGCCAGTCCCTGGCACAGACTGGATCTCCAGCCAGGCATCCAGGGGGTCATTGTTGCCAGGAGAGCAGCCACAGGGTGCAGCAGCCACAGGGTGCAGCGCTGTCACTAGGCCATCTGATGACACAGGCAGTCACCACCCCGGCCCGGCCTGGCCCTGGCCCTGAGCCTCTCCACAGCCCTCACGTGGTTGTTCTGGGGGGACAGTCCACTGCGCCGAATGTGAGGAGTTACACACAGGTGCCACAGACACCAAGTCACAGCCAAGGATCTGGGAAAAGCTTGTTTCCCAAAGTCAAAAACACTGATCAATACGGTGCCAGTTTACACCAGCAGACAAAATGCAGAGTGACCATTCTCTCCTGTTCTCTGGTGCCTTTTCTCTGGACTTTTCTCAGCGTCAAGGTACCATTCTCTCCTGTGTCTCATCACCTCTGTTCCCAGCAGCGGCCCCAGGCTGTGAAAACTCTTCCCTTGTACCAGGAGTCACCCTCCCTGGCAGGCAGGGAGAGAGGGACACATAAAACTGTTTCTGGGAAAGGGTCTTCTCCCAAGTTGGGCTTCCAGGACAGCAAAGTTTCTTTGAGCAAATGCTACTTTTTCCCTCCTCGAGCAGCTGTTTCAAAAACCTTTGCCCCTGACAGGTTCTCATACTTGTTTCCCTTTGCAATCAAATTTTCCTAAAACATATATATGTTTAGAAACACCAATCATTGAGTGTCATTTCACTCTAATCCACCCCATGGGTTCTGTTACCAAGAACCTGGGTTACCCTCTCCTTCTGGGGCAGTTTGTAGCACCCTGGCACACTGAGAGAAGCTGTGGCTGCCCCTGGATCCCTGGCAGTGTCCAAGGCCAGGTTGGACGGGGCTTGGAGCAGCCTGGGCTGGTGGAAGGTGTCCCTGCCCATGGCAGGGGTGGCTCTGGTTGGGCTTTGAGGTCCATCCCAACCCATCGTAATCTATTGTCTGGCTCTGCTCTGCCCCACCACAGTGGCTGAGCGCCCTCAGCACATGCTGATGAGGGTGTCCGTGGGGATCCACAAGGACGACATCGACGCTGCCATCGAGACCTACAACCTGCTGTCAGAGCGCTGGTTCACACACGCCTCCCCCACGCTCTTCAACGCCGGCACCAACCGCCCCCAGCTCTCCAGGTACTGGCGCTGCCCCTGCCCCTCAGTGCACAGCTGGCAGGCAGGGAGGGTTAGAGCTCAGGTCTGTTCCAGGGAAAGGCTTTCACGGCCTCTGACACCAACAGCTGCATTTCTGTGAGTGTGTTGTGGAGTTTTGAGCAGCTGCTGTAAAATTTAAGCTGTATTTGGGAAAAAAAACAGGTTTCTGTGAACTCTAGAGCTAATGGAAACCTTTGCATGGCTGTATTGTATTGAAAAGTTCCTGCCGGGCACGGTCTGCTGCAGGTTACAGAATGAATCCTGGTAATTGTTTTAGACAACGTGCTAAAAGCATAACTAGTAGGATTTTGATATATAGATTGGGAAAAGGTTTATGTTTTATACAGGTTTATATCACTGTATCAGCAAAAGGCTCTTCTCCCAGAGGGTGGTGGGCACTGAGCAGGCTGCCCAGGGCAGTGGGCACGGCCCCAAGGCTGCCAGAGCTCCAGGAGCCTTTGGACACCGGGACAGGGACAGGGTGGGATTGTTGGGGTATCCTGGGCAGGGCCAGGGGTGGCACTGGATGGTCCTTGGGGGTCTCTCCCAGATCAAGGGTATTCCGTGATTTTCTGATTGAAATGTTTGATAAGGGAGGTATCAGCAGTACAGGTATTGCTTGTGATATTTTCTGAGACTGTCCTTTACTCCACGTCACACCAGTGGGTTTCCTCTCTGGAGCATGCTAAAGGCTCCATGTTTACCCTGTGCTTTTGCAGCCCGATGAAACTCTTCTGACTTTCCCTGTCCCGCTTTGTTTCCACCAGCTGCTTCCTGCTGTGCATGAAGGACGACAGCATCGAGGGCATCTACGACACCCTGAAGCAGTGTGCCCTCATCTCCAAGTCTGCCGGGGGCATCGGCCTCGCCGTGAGCTGCATCCGTGCCACGGGCAGCTACATTGCTGGGGTGGGTGTGCAGGGCAGCCTGGCAGGGCAGCCTGGCACGGCTGCTGCTGCTCTCGGAACCACATCCGAGCTGCTTCTACTGACTCAGTTTAACCCAGCATTGAGTGTCACTCACTAGTCCTTCCCTTGGCCTAAGGCAGAAAGTTTGGTTTCCCTTGGTGTTTTGGCTTCCTAATGGAAACCTTTCCAAAAAGAGTTTCCCTTGGTGTTTTGGCTTCCTAATAGAAACCTTTACAAAAAGAGGGTCTTATTCCACTGTTTGAGAAGACAATTCCAATTTATTTATGTTTTAGCAGCCTAGGAATGCTGCCTGGTGCATTAGCCCTTTGCCTTCCTGTATCTCTAAGTGCCCCACACCTTCTGTGGGTGTGTGTTTGGGGGTTTTTGTCACAGTGTATGGAGCCCCTGCAAGCCTTTAGGTGACATAATAGAGGAAGGAAGTTAGGAGGGACATTTTATTAACTCTGGGACCAGTAGCTGTTATATACATTTTGTTCTATTTAAAAAAGAGGTGTGGGGAAGGCACTGCAAATAATTGGGGTTGATCAGTGCAAGAGCTCTGCAGACTGAAAGATGCTCAGGAAATACAGCCTGTACCTTCAGGGAGTTCCTTTTCAGCATTGATGCTTTTCCTGTGCCTCTGCAGACAAATGGAAACTCCAACGGGCTCGTTCCGATGCTGAGGGTCTACAACAACACTGCCCGTTACGTGGATCAAGGTGGAAACAAGGTACTGGCCTTCCATTAAACAGAGTCCAGAAGGAGCCCTGGATCAGGGGGAGGGGTTCCACACCTGGGAAAGGTTGTCCCAGTAACACCAGGGAGTTGATGCAGTGGTTGTGGGTGACACATGACTAAAAAAGGGCATTTTCCCCACTGTGTTTTTACTCGTGTTCCCCTTCAGTTCCTAGCTGGTTTGGGGTGTTGTGTGCACTCAGGAGCAGAGCAGGAGGTTTTCTTTCCAAGGACAGTTTGTTCTGATCTTGACTGTGTTCCATGTACCAGAGACCTGGGGCTTTTGCCATCTACCTGGAGCCGTGGCACCTGGACATCTTTGAGTTTCTGGACCTGAAGAAGAACACGGGGAAAGAAGAGCAGAGAGCCAGAGACCTTTTCTTTGCCCTCTGGATCCCTGATCTCTTCATGAAACGGGTTGAAACCAACCAGGTGAGAAGCCTGATTCGTACAGAATAGGTCTGTAAATGGAGGGACAGGGGACAGGACAGAGCTCAAGAAGGGCTGCAGAGCTGCCTTGCTCCTTGTTCCTTCCAGGAATTTCCTGAAAGAGCTTCTGCCCCTCACTTGAGAACTTGGCTGGGCAGGTAGAGAATGGAGCTGGACAGCTCCAGTGGGATACTTCTCTTCAGCCCCTGATTTATGTACCATGACTATTAGACTAAAGTTTTACTCTGGAGTTTCCTTAAAGCATCAAAGTTTTCTCAGTAAATTGTTCGTCTGTGCCTGCTTGTATTTCACATGGAATCCTGGACTGGTTTGGGTTGGGAGGGACCTTAAAACTCATCCAGTGCCGCCCCCTGCCATGGGCAGGGACACCTTCCACTATCCCAGGTTGCTCCGAGCCCCATCCAGCCTGGCCTTGGACACTTCAGGGATGGAGCAGCCACAGCTTTAATTAACAGGATGTCTAAAGATTTCCTCTGAATACTTTTTCCTTCTTACAGGACTGGTCCTTGATGTGCCCAAATGAGTGTCCTGGCCTGGATGACGTCTGGGGAGAGGAATTTGAGAAACTGTATGAGAGGTAAGAAGAGTGAATAGACCTGTAAGTTGTGTCATCCTCTCACAGAGCTGCCCCTGTCCCGTGGGATCCAAAGCACGGCACAGGTTTGTGGGCAGGGGATTCATGATCAGATTGATAAAAGTGTGAAGATGGGGGATGTGTCCTTCACACTGTGACCTGCTCAAGGTAGAGCCATATGTGAATGATTGTTTAAGCTTTTTAGAGGGAGATCTTGAAGTGATCCCCACCTGAAGCACTCCATGGCTTTGTTTGTGTGGATGTTGTAGCAAAAGATTTGCTTCCTTTAAACAAGGACAGTGTTGATGCCCTGCTGTGAGGGCTCCCTGTGCTCCTGCAGAGCTCAGAGTTCAGCAGTGAGGGGGGTCTTGGCTGCCTAAGAACCTGATGTGTTAGGAAGGGCTCTGTCCCTGCCCTTTGGGAGCCTGGGCTCACTGAGCATTGTGGGCCTGTTGCAGCTACGAGCGGCAGGGCCGCGTGCGCAGGGTGGTGAAGGCCCAGCAGCTCTGGTATGCCATCATCGAGTCCCAGACGGAGACTGGCACGCCCTACATGCTCTACAAGGACTCCTGCAACAGGAAGAGCAACCAGCAGAACCTGGGCACCATCAAGTGCAGCAACCTGTGCACTGAGATCGTGGAGTACACCAGCAACGAGGAGGTGGGTGGAGAGCGGGAGCTCGCAGTGTTTGGGGGAGCTGGCAGTGCTCCTGTGGCAGCCCTTGGGAATATTGTCCACCTGTGGCTTGGGGAAGAGAACAGGCAGCTGAGAAACTTCTGACTCGAGTACTCAGCTCCTCTACTGACTGTGTGGGTTCCCCTCCATTCCCACTCCTATGGAGGATTCGGGATAACACAAGACACCATGAAAGGGAAGCTGAGAGCTGAGGGAGCTCTTTGTCTTGCTGGCCGCTGGTGTAAGTGGCTCTTCAGCTCCTGCTTTAGTAAAACTGCCTCTCTGGTCCCAGTGACAGTTCCCTGGGTTCCCTGTGTGCTCCCCTGATCTCAGAGCTCCATGGCTGTGCTGTGTCTGGCCTGCAGCACTGCTAACAAAGGTGAAGAAGGACACAGAGATGGGTCAGTGCTAGTACAGGACAAGTTGTTCCAGAGCAGCCAAGCTCTGAGGCTGTAGCTGAAAGGATCAGTTTCTGCTGCCTGTGCTGCTGGTTGTTCTTTCATTCACACACTTTGGAATACTCATCAAATTCTGAGGGTCTGGAAGAGGTGGAGTCATCTCACTTGCCTGCACTGCACAGGAAACCTTAACTGACTTCTTTCAGTTCTCCCAGGGCTAGAAGTAAAGCTGTGTTAAAAAATGACCAGGAAAATGCCCTGGTGTATCTGGTTCTCAGTGAGATCAGGTGCTGTTCTGGGAACACAAGGAAGAGTTGGGTTTCATTTATGTGGACTTTAAAGCCCCTTCCTAAGGGGGTTCCAAAAGAGCTGGAGAGAAACTTGGGACAAGGGCCTGGAGGGACAGGACACAGGGAATGGCTTCCCACTGCCAGAGGGCAGGGATAGATGGGATATTGGGAAGAAATTGCTGTCTGGGAGGGTGGGCAGGCCCTGGCACAGGTTGGGCAGAGAAGCTGTGGCTGCCCCTGGATCCCTGGAAGTGTCCCAGGCCAGGCTGGATGGGGCTTGGAGCCACCTGGGCTATGGAAGGTGTCCCTGCCCATGGCAGGGGTGGCACTGGGTGGGCTTTGAGGTCCCTTCCAACCCAAACCCTCCTGGCATCCTGTGTAAGGATGGGTTGCAGACAATAAGATTGACAAGGCCAGAATTTTCCTGGTGACAGCAATTTCTCCTAAACCTTTTTGAACTGCTGTTACCTTTCTCACAACTCCTGAGACACCACAGGAACAAGGGGTGTCTTTTCCCAGCCCTGTAGGTTTCCCAGTAGCTGTTTCCATGCAGTTTGGACCCTGAGTCCTCTCTGGAACTGAGCTGTGTGGTCCTGGCACAGGGTGTTGCTGCCATGCCCGAGTCCCTGTGCTGTCCCCACAGGTGGCTGTGTGTAACTTGGCCTCCATCGCCCTGAACATGTACGTGACCCCCGAGCACACCTACGACTTCAAAAAGCTGGCTGAGGTCACCAAGGTCATCGTCCGAAACCTCAACAAGATCATCGACATCAACTACTACCCTGTGCCAGAGGTGAGAGCTGGGCTGGGGCAGGGCCCAGTCCTGGGCTGGAGCAATCCCAGAGCAGTCTGGGACACAGGGAGTCACCAAGGGGCTTCATAAACCTGTTCCCAGGTGGGACGTCTAAGTGCAGCTTGAACTTCAACCCAAAGCAGTTCCATAGTGAAGCAGTTGTAGGAAAAGCATCCCCTTGAGATGGTTCTGCCATGGGAATTTTTTCATGTCTGAGGATTTCCATAAAGCACAGAACAGCATTAGGAACAGAGTGGGAACTGGAGCAGAGAGAGGGATCCTGGGAAGATCCCACGAAGATGTAACTCAGTCCTGTTGGGTTTACAACTCCCTGACAGGAGGATGGAGCCAGGTGGGTCTCGGGCTCTGCTCCCAGGTGACAAGGGATAGGACAAGAGGAAACAGCCTCAAGCTGTGCCAGGGAAGGTTTAAGTTGGACATCAGGAATAATTCCTTCCTGGAAAGGGCTGTCCAGCCCTGGCAGAGGATGGCCAGGGTAGTGGTGGAGTCACATCCCGGGAGGGGTTTAACAGCCATGTGGATGTGGCACTTGGGGACATGGGTCAGTGGTGGCCTTGGCAGCTCTGGGGGACCAGCTGGACTCGGTGGTCTTGGAGGTGATTTCCAAGCTCAGTAATTCTATGATTCTGCTCTATTAAATGAACCTGTTTTCTGGCATGGGCTAGTTTTTTCAGAACATGCTGAGTGTTCACTTGTAAATCCTGGCTCCCTTGGCCAGGTTAAAGAGTTAGAATCTGTGACAGTTCTAACAAACTCAGTCTGGGCCTCCAGTTCCTACCCCAGCAAACAGGGGCCCTGGGTCAGATGGCAGGGTGGGTTGGTACCGCAGATGGCAGGCTGCAGCAGCAGGCTTTGCTCCCAGGGGCCCTTTGCAGCCCGCTTTGCCCTCTGTAGCTGTGCCTAAAGTAACTGTGCTCTCTGCCCGCAGGCCGAGCGCTCCAACCGCCGGCACCGCCCCATCGGCATCGGCGTGCAGGGCCTGGCCGACGCCTTCATCCTCATGAGGTTCCCCTTCGAGAGCCCCGAGGCCCAGCGCCTGAACCAGCACATCTTTGAGACCATCTACTACGGGGCCCTGGAGGCCAGCTGTGAGCTGGCCCGGGAGCAGGGCCCCTACGACACCTACGAGGGCTCTCCGGTCAGCAAGGGGGTGAGTGCCACGGAAAAGCCTGGAAAGCTCCTCATATGCCTGGGCTGGTGCAGAGGAGGGAAGGGACCTGGGAGTTCTGGTTCATGGCAAGTTGGATCTGAGTCACAGTGTGCCCTGGAAGCCAGGAGGGACATTGGTGTCCTGCGGGGCATCAGACCCAGCCAGCATCGAGGGAGAGGTTTGTCCTGCTCTGCTCTGTGCTGGGACAGCCTCAGCTCGAGTGCTGGGGGCAGCTCTGGGCATCACAATAAGGAAGATCTAAAACATTTAGAGAGTGTCCAAAGGAGGAACACAAGGATGGGGAGGGGCCTGGAGGGGCTGTGGAGGAGCAGCTGAGGGCACTTGGCTGGTGCAGCTGGAGGAGAAGACACTGAGGGCAGAGCTCAGCAGGGGCTGCAGCTCCTCCCGAGAGGCAGCTCCATCTCTGACCCCTGTGAGCAGGGGCAGCACCCAGGAAGGGCTGGGGCTGTGCCAGGGCGGGCTCAGGGGGCATCTCAGCAAAAGGCTCTTCCCCCAGAGGGTGGTGGGCACTGAGCAGGCTGCCCAGGGCAGTGGGCACGGCCCCAAGGCTGCCAGAGCTCCAGGAGCCTTTGGACACCGGGACAGGGACAGGGGGATTGTTGGGGTGTCCTGGGCAGGGCAAGGAGTTGGATTGAATGCCCCTTGGGGGTCTCTCCCAGCTCAGGATATTCTCTGATTCTATGGTTTGAAAAGAAAGCAAGACTCAGCCTGAGGTGGCTTTGCCCTGGAGTACAGTCAGAGTACTGTAAGGTCATAATATAGGAGCTTCACTGAAGCTGAATTGTACAGAAGAATTAATGGGAATAACAGGTCCATTTCCAATAGGATTTAGAAAATGTGGAGAAAAGAGTGCCCTGTCTAATTTGGACTAAACTGTGTTCTTCAGATCCTTCAGTATGACATGTGGAATGTCACCCCCTCTGACCTCTGGGACTGGAAGGCTTTAAAGGAGAAGATTGCCAAGTGAGTAGCTCTGCACAGTTTGGAGTAGATGTGAAATGCATTCGTGGAATTCCAGTCTGGTTTGGGTTGGGAGGGACCTTAAAGCTCATCCAGTCCCACCACTGCCATGCGCAGGGACACCTTCCACTGGACCAGGTTGCTCCAAGCCCCCTCCAACCTGGCCTTGGACATGAATTTAGTATGTTCTGTCTACTGAAAACTAAAGACATGGTCCAAGTGTAAAAACAGCCCCTTGTGTTCCCACTCACCCCAGCAGATCTTCAGAGTGTTTTTTCGGTGGCTTCCTTTCATTTTTTTCCTCCAAGGCAGAGGAGCCCACCCTCACTGCTCTGCTTTAGCTGAGCTCTGATTTAATCTCCAGTGCATCAGCAGGATTTATGTTCCCATTAAATAACTGTAGTGATGAGTGAGGCACTGTCAGCCAGGCTTGAGAACTCTTTCCCTGCTGCCAGGATGAAGCTGAGCCTTGAACATCCTGAAGACAGGAATTGTTGAAGCCTGAAGTGTCTGTCATGAATTAATGCCATTTGTTTGCAATAATTTTTATATGTGGTGAATCTGTCTCCTGTCCTGGGTGTGGGGAGGTCTCGGGCCCTCCATGGGCTGCTGGTTCGGTTCTGCCTGAGCACTCTGGAGTTGTGCAGTGCCTGACAGGTTGTGTTCTGTGCACACTGTGTCACGGCCAAATCGTTTGGGAAGGCCTCTGATTTAAGGACATAGCAAAGCCCTTCGTTCTGCTCCCACTTGACCCACAATACCACTTTAGTGGCGCTTCCCTTTTCCTGATGTGAGAGTTGGCAGGTTCCCCCAGGTTTCCGAGTCCATGTGCTATTCTTGGCTCTGCTCTGTCCTGTCTCCCCTGTTGCAGCTCTCTAATTTTGCCTGTTGTCACCAGGTATGGTGTCAGGAACAGCCTTCTCCTTTCCCCCATGCCAACTGCCTCTACTGCCCAGATCCTGGGCAACAACGAGTCCATCGAGCCCTACACCAGCAACATCTACACGCGCAGGGTCCTCTCGGGGGAGTTCCAGGTGAGTGAGGCACTGCGGGGAGGAGACTTGCCCTTCTCTGTCATCACTGTCACTGATAAGAAAGATCAGGTGGAGGCCTCACCACTGGTGGCTCAGTTCAGCTGAATGTTTGTGTCCAACGCCAAGGGGTCGTGGAGCTTTGTGTATTCCACAAGTCAACCTGGAATACATGAAATTAGAAAGAAGTGCTGCTTTTGACTGGGAAGAGCCTTTATGGGGCCTCAGGATGGCCTGCAGGAGTAACTGCTGAAGGAGGGATTAGTGACATGATGGAAAGGACACGGGTGCTGTGGGAAGAGCAACTGAGTCCATGGTCCTGAGGAACAAGGGGCCATGGAAGAGCTCCACAGATGCAGAGGGGCCTGTCAGTTAGGAAAGGGTGTGGAACAGCTCGAGTTCTGGAGGCTGGAGATACCAAAGACCTCTCTGGAGACAAAGGGAGTCTTTGCCTCTTTGGGAGGTGTGTCCATCCCCTCCGAGGTGCCTCCTCATGATTTCTGGAATGCTCTCCAGCCCTCTGGCTGCAGGATCACACCAGACATGAGTGGTCAGGCCTGAGCAGCAGGTTCTTCCCTGTGTGGGGCAGGTGAGGGCTGTGGGACAGGGACCCTGTCCCAGCAAGGAGAAGTTGGCTGTTCTTGCTTCCCAAACACTCAGCCTGCACCTGTTCTGTTCTTCCCCCTCCTGACTCCAGTCTTGGTGATTGTTTAGTAACTCAGGTTCTGGCCAGTAGGCCTGGAACAGCAAGATGTCTCCTTTTCCCATCTTTTGGCATTCCTCATGCAGGGCAGTTCCATACAGCCCTCTTCCCATTTGGCATGTCTAGTAGAATCCCAGAATGGTTTGTGTTGGGAGGGACCTGAAAGATCTTGTATTTCCAAGCCCTGCCATGGGCAGGGACACTTTCCACTAGACCCGGTTGCTCCAAGCCTCGTCCGACTTGGCTCTGGGCATTTCCAGAGGTGAAAGTGTTATCCCTGTGCCAGGTCTGCCTGACCACACACATCTCTCAGTGCTGACCAAGAGTGAGGCTCTCTCGGGGCTGTGCAGGGTCTTGTCGAACCATTTAAAAACCTTTGGCTTCTGCCCCTCGCAGGTTGTGAATCCCCACTTGCTGAAGGACCTCACGGAGAGGGGCCTGTGGAACGAGGAGATGAAAAACCAGATCATCGCCCACAACGGCTCCATCCAGGTGTGAGGGGGAGCAGGACAGGGATTCTTGCCAGGCAGGCTCTGCTCATTTTGGATTCCCACTTACAGAGATTATAAAGGGGCGATTTCATAGCAGGGAGTGTCATAGAGTCCTGGAATATCTGAGTTGGAAGGGACCCACAAGAATCATCCAGTCCAACGTTCGTGCCATTGGTGGTTACACCCCATTGGGAAAATCTTCCTGTTCCTTTTAGAACATCCCTGAGATTCCGGACGACCTGAAGCAGCTTTATAAGACAGTGTGGGAGATCTCCCAAAAAACCATTCTGAAGATGGCTGCAGACAGAGGGGCTTTCATCGACCAGAGCCAGTCCCTCAACATCCACATCGCCGAGCCCAACTACGGCAAGCTCACCAGCATGCACTTCTACGGCTGGAAGCAGGTACTGGGAATGGGGGCTCAGGCACTGGGAATGGGGGGCTCATTCCCAACAAACAGGGGCAGTACCTGGGACTGGGGAGCTTGTTCCCAACAAATGGGGGCTGATAAGTGCAGCACACAGGGGCTGATAAGCCTGGCATGACAAGTTGGTCTCACCAACTTGTTCAGGTAAGTGTGAATGGCTGTTCCCTTCCAAGAATCCAGTGTCCCCATGGAGTTTCTGTAGGGCAGTGACTCTCTGGTGCCTGCCATGTTGCTCCCCTTAATCCTGGGGGCTGCCAGCCCTGCCTGGGAGGCTCCAACTGGCCCAGCCTCAGGCTCTGTCCTGCTCCCCAGGGCCTGAAGACTGGCATGTACTACCTGCGGACAAAGCCGGCTGCCAACCCCATCCAGTTCACCCTGAACAAGGAGAAGCTGCGGGAGCGGGAGAAGAACTCCAGGGAAGAGGAGGAGAAGGAGAGGAACAAGGCGGCCATGGTGTGCTCCCTGGAGAATCGGGAGGAGTGTCTGATGTGTGGCTCCTAAGGGATCAGCCCGTTCCACATGGCTGGAGCCTGCTGGGATAGGAGCATCCTGTGGAACATGAGGATGCTGGGGCAGGGGCAGGGAGGGGTAGTGTAGCTTCCCCATCCATGGGGTTGGGCACAGGCATAGATAGGGGGCAAGGAATGTGTATATTGCTTTAGTAGCTGGGCTTCCCGGGAGCTTCAGTGCCTTGGCACAGCCTTGCATGGAACCCTGGAGGCCAGGACAAAGGCCAGGGCAGGTGCTGAGGCCACTCCCAGCTCTGTTCTGGGCACTCCAGACAGGGACTTCCATTCACTAGAGGCTGTTACGTGGTCCAGAGGAAGGAGCACACGTGGCTGATTCCTTTTCCTTGGCTGGGAAAGGCACAGCGAGGAAGCCTTCCTCATGTAGGTGTGTTCATGGTCTGCCAGGGCACAAGAACAGCTGCTGAGACACCTGGAGCATGCCCACCTGCCAGACCCTCCTCCCACTGCTGCTGCCTCTCCTTGTCCCCTCCCCTGCCATTTCCAAAGAGCTTTTGGAAGGACCAGAGGGGTGGTAGATGTGTTATTACCTGGAAGAGTCCATCTCGTCCCTCCACCTAACAGGACAGAGCGTGGCACTGGGTGAAGGTCCCTTTGCAGTCTGGCCAGGAGTGGCAGAGCTGCTGCCCTGCATTTTATTCTGGATTACATTTACTGATTCAGTTGAATTTCTCAGGCAGTTTCCTGGCAATGGGATCCATGCTGCCCTTGGCCGTGGGTCACGTGCCATCGTTTGAAGGTCACCTGCCATTTTTGAAGATCATTTGCCTTCTCGTTTTTGTAGAGCTGCATTCCTCTACCCAGCTAGTTGTTAGATCTTTTAAACCTCATATTTCATTACTACCCCTGTACTCACTCCCTGCTCAAACACAATGGGGCTTCACCAGGCAGTTCTGCAGTATTTATTGAACATGAACAACACAACCAACCCTTAATCCAGCCAAACTCAATAAAACATGGAATGTCGACAGAATGAGTGGTGGTATCTTGGGAACACATTAAAAATGAGCGTCTGTGCTGACAGGGTCCTGTTGTTGCTCCTGTGCTGGTTCCTGCAGGGAAATGGAGACCTCACCCTCTGCAACTCCCTGACAGAAGGATGGAGCTTGGGGGGTCGGGCTCTGCTCCCAGGGAACAGGGACAGGAGCAGAGGGAACGGGCTCAGGCTGGGCCAGGGCAGGGGCAGGGGGGACGTGGGGAGGAATTCCCTCCTGGAAAGGGTGGTCAGGCCTTGGCAGGGGCTGCCCAGGGAGGGTTGGAGTGCCCAGCCCTGGAGGTGCCCGAGGCAGGACTGGCCGTGGCACTGAGTGCTCTGGGCTGGGGGACAAGGTGGGCACCGGGCACAGGGTGGGCTCCGTGGGCTGGCAGGGCTTTTCCAGCCCCAGGGATCCTGGGATTCTCTAAATTGTCTCTGCAGACACCGCAAGGCTTTGAGCAGCAAATGAAGGAAGTGGCATCACCAGATGGGTGGGTTTCCAGTGCTGTAGGAGAGAACACAGGTGTGAGAGTAGAGCCACCTCTGGTTGTGCTGAGCCGAACCCCCCCAGCCCCGGCTGCACCTTCAGAGACCCCGACACTGGGGGACAACAGGGACCGGGTCCTGGATGAGCCCGGGATGGACTGCCCTGCCCGGGCTGGGGGATGAAGCCCCGAATGTGCCCCGGCAGGACGGCCGTGCCCCGGTACCTGTGCCAGGTGTGACACGGGCCCTGCAGGACTGCTATGGGGAGACAGAGGGCCCGGGTGACGTGGGGACACCGACCTGAACCCCCTGAGCGCGAGCGTCCTGTCCCAAACCTTCCCAAACCTTCTCAAACCGTCCCGGCCACAGAACGGAGCTCACAGGGGGATCCGGCAGGACCTGGCACAGGTTTTGTAGTCCAGTCATTCCTCGGACACCT